>JACEFZ010013993.1:0-34772 GCA_014155875.1 Cepaea nemoralis | reverse complement strand
ATCACAGAGCCGGTACACCACAGAGCAGACTACACCACAGAGCCAGATACACCACAGAGCCAGATACACCACAGAGCCAGATACACCACAGAGCCAGATACACCACAGAGCCGGGTACACCACAGAGCCAGATACACCACAGAGCCAGATACACCACAGAGCCGGGTACACCACAGAACCGGGTACACTACAGAGCCGGGTACAATACAGAGCCAGTTACATCACAGAGCCGGGTACACTACAGAGCCGAGTACACACAAGAGCCACACTAACAGAAAAAAGACAACCTATTCGGAAATGAACCTCAGGGCCCTGGGCTGGACAGCCAGATGGCTAGCTACTTCAACAGCTCTAATTCGTGTACATGTGAAAGAGAAAGACGCATCATAAATCTACAGTTCAAAAATGAACCTGTCTGAAGAATCAAAACATGTTATAGATTCCTGTACTGCCGTCTGCAGTATGTATACAGAAATTACTGTTATCATTCACATGTAAACTCCATTTAACATAAGAAAAAAATATCTGCCAACGTTGGACAAGTAGCAAACAACGCAAGAACAAACACAAATAAAAACTCTTTAAAAAATCCGAATGGAATTAGATGGGCAAAAACGCTAGAATAATACGGGACATTTCCTGGCAGCGGGAAACTGCGATTAGAACTGAAACTGTGAAAGTGACAAGTGGCGGCTTTGTTCAAGATGTTTCTAATTTGTTCCAGAGGTTTTCGGAATATTTGACACGACTCCCATCTCACTCGGGGAACCTGGTGTTAGGCATACATTTTCTTTGCAGACACAGCAGGTAGACAAGCATGTTTTCTCATTTTTAGGGTAGTCATCACCGCACCTCGGACAGGGACATAGATGCTCTGATCTCCTGAACATTCCCACCAGCGAAGAGCCACTGATCGCACCAGGTCTGTGTTGATTAATCACATGGCTCATGCTCTTGATCAAATATTGATGTCTGGCGGCGTCCCGCCTCACTTTCGTCTCCCGCACCCTGGACAAGGAAGAAGATTTCTTCCTTAAAGCCATCTGTTCGTGGTCCGTCTCTTATGGCGTTGATGATGTCATCCATTGCCGTTCTCTCCCCGATCACCGCCATGTCCGCCAAGCGCTTGAGACCTTTAACATATGAGAAGAACTGCACATAGATGGAAGTTAGCTAAAGGGGTTTGAGTGGTCTCGAGGAATGGTGTCCGCCTCGAGTGCTGGAGGTCCCGGGTTTAAGCCCCGGTGAGGGCCGGGATCTTTTCACGCGGACTTCTAGTAACAACATTTCCCATGGTCTCTGGGTAGTGAGATCGGACGCCCGTGTGTATTGTTTCACACGTAAAAAAATCCCTTGACAGTTGGAAATCGATAAAGAGTAGCCCAACGGCGCTGCCCGGGGCAAAATTTCGAGTTAAAAATATACCCAAAGTGTTTCAGAATCCTAACCAGCGCTACGAAGTTCGTGCACTAAGGTGAGATTTTCCGGACTCAGGTTTGAGTTAGGAGTAGAACGGAGTACTTATGGGTTATACCCATGTGCCGTGATGTTGATCCGAGGACTAACCTAAACTAAACTAGCTGAACTATGTGTGATGTGCTCAGTGTGTGAAGTCATTGGTGTCTTATCGTATTAGACGTATATTATCGTCTTATTATAGTTACGGTCTTCTCGGTCATGATCGTTAAGTTGCTTAACATACAAACATGTGAGCACTCCAGAATGGCCAGCGAATTCAGGGTATTTGTTACTGCCATCGTTTTTATTGCGAAGCTGCTTGGTGTCACGGCAACAAGATCGCTTGCTTCTTTCACAGTTGTGCACTTCGAGTAAGACTGAGATGGACTCATCTAGTAGGCCGTGGCTAGTATGTTTAGGAGGTCAAGACTGACCAGTATGAGTTTCCTTTTTGTGCCATGGCAAGAGGGGATAATGGGGCAACGAACAAGCAGATAGGCTAGATCAGTGGTTCTCAACATTTTTTTGGCCTATGCACCCCTTCACCATATGTTCAGAATGTCATCTCCCCTTTTTTCGCACTTCGTCCCTATAAATTCCCCCCTCCCGTACACAGTATAGGTAAAAATGGAAGCTAAATGTAATAACACATAGTAGAACAAATTTAGACGTCTACATAAAACGTGATTGCGGGACTACAGGCAAACCTTCTGGCTTAAATAACCAAAGTGGAGGATAAACTCTATGGACCACTGTGTGACCTAAAAGAAGATAGTTAAATTCATGCAAGAGACAACATTGCAGTTATAGACAAATCTCAAACAAACGGAACAAGAAGTAAGAGTGAGATGGACTCGCCTCCTAGGCAGTGACTGGAATTTCTGAGGAGATCAAGAGTGACCAACATCAGTTTCTTTTTTGTGCTAGGGCAAGAAGGGATAATAAGCAACGAACGAGCAGATAGGCTGGATTATTTGGTTTTTGTTGGGGAGCGGAAGAACACTGGACCATGCTGATATTCTGAAACGATTTAAATGATGTTTGTGACTCCGAAACGATGACCAGACTGCTAGAACAGCAGGTCAGACTGAGTGAAGCTAGACAAGAGAGAACAAACGAACGAACTTTATTTTGAAAGGGTTTAGAATTGGGCACACAGGCCCGTTTCATATTCTACCTTTCTTATCTCTCTGCTCTCATACATTATTTCATTCATACATATCATATGAAGCTAATCTTAGACAATAATGACACCAACATAAACAATATACATTAAAACGCATGGAAAGTGTGCAATAATCAACAATATATGACTCACTCAGTTATAGGTTGCTAAGGTAGATGTAACGTATCATTGTTAGGGGTATTTTATTATACTAGTTGTCCTTTGAGATAATTATTACAATGCATTTCGTGTGTTGTTTAACACACAAAACAGTCGCTTGTTAAGGGTCGCAGAAGCCATCACGATTAATCTGCATAGGCCAGTTTTATGCAAACAGAAAGACATGATAGTCAGTTTAAAATCACCGTGGTGGACAACTGACATTACTGTGCGAATATGTGTATATTTCAGCTTGAGAAGGAGTTACCTAATTACTTTATTGTATGTTATGTGAATTCCGCAGTATGTACCTGACGAGATGCAGCGAAATATGCCAGGCTATAAATTGTGCAATCTATATTTGTGTCGTCTTTATTCAAATTATTATTATGTTTGTTGCCCCCCCCCCCTCCCCCTTTTTTTCTCTTTAAAGGGGGCGTGAAGTCTGTACTGAGGTTACAATTGTATGTATAGTGATTGGTGTTGTCTTAGTTTTCTTGTAGAAGTTTGTTCCACAGCTGAGCTGCGGGGGTGGGGGTGGAAGAAGAATAGTTAATAAACACATAACTGATGTCGTCAGTCGCTATACACAGAGGGAGATACTGAGGAGGGGACATGATTACTTATGGATTGGACGGTTTTATGTGAGGTGAGGATACCTGTGACACACCGATGACACACCGAATGCCAAACCGCAAGTGCCTTGTGGAAGTTCTTGTAAGAACAAAAACTAAGACAATAAAGCCCGACAGAAAATGTGGGCAGGCAGGGCCCGCACGGCCGCGAAGGCGGTCTGCCTATGGGAGGAGGAGGATTCCAGGAAAGAAACTTAAACCATCGAAATCGGGAGGCCCAAGTGCACGGGACTAGAAAGCAAACATCCACGAACTACAATGGGTGCTATGCACGACCCATAGCAGACGTTGGTCGCAAAAGAAGAAGGAGAAGCAACAACAATAATAACACCATTATCAATAATAACAACTCCTCCGAAGTCGGAGAGTGTCTGCCTGGACGGCGAGGAACCACCAGTCTGCACATAAATAAGCCAGAGATGGGACAACGGATACTCACGCAAACCTCAGGTCCTGTATGACATCACACTGATGTTGGACAACAGGATGCTTCATCCGACATACAGGACTTCGCGTTGGAGCTCAAGCCAACCAACACAAGCAAGCAAGCAATAATAACAACATTCACAACAACAACAACAATAACACCATCACAACAACAACAACAACAACAACAACAACAACAACAACAATAACAACAACAACAACAACAACAACAACACATTTTTGTCAAACTAATGCGATCTCATTCATCATTTTATCGCAGGTACTTTGCAGAACCTTTCGCTCTCATCGCGGCACGCCATGATATCGCACTTAAACGTTGATTTCTCGTTTTTGACATAGGGAAGCAAATTAGAAGTACCCCTGAAGTCAGAGTGCGTCCGCCTGCTGGCGGGTGGCACTAGTAATATGGAAAGCTAATCCACACGCAACAGTCAGTCCAGAGATCAAAGCGAGAAAATGAAAACAAAATTTCATATGCTATCTGTTCCGCAGACACAAAAGTTGGGAATCGCTGCTCCAGCCAAGTTCACGGTAAATGGGTCTTGATGTGCAGAGCATTCTTGCTGACCACGTTTTGTTTTATAATCCGGCTTAGATAAGGGTAGCGGGTGTAGCTGTAAAAGATGCGCTTGTTGGGAAATTAGACTGTAAAAATAATACTGATAAAATATACGGTTGTTATAGTCTGTTTACTTTTGTCTGCCCCAATATAAAATTCCATATCTCAGTAACCAACTGAGGGAAAATGATGAGATTTAGCATATAACCTGATCATTATGTCCACCCAACAAAAAATTTTTTTGTTCTGGAGATTGTACAGCAGATTTCAAAGTTTGTTTATATGCGGTATATAATTTACGGGACAGAGATGAAGTGCATGTTATTAAATGTATTACATCTTCACACGGAAACATTAGCGCTGAATAGTTAATTTTCTCAGGGGACATGGGATTGGCCTTATGACAAGTGCCTCGCGTAGAGCCTTGTGTCGTCATCCGAACTGGCGGGAAATTACTGTAAAACAAGTTTGTTAGCGAGAAATCACTAGTTTTTCACCAAAACATCAAAGAAATGTTGCCGCTTTCCATGATTTAAGTTGCTTTTGGACCTATCAAAGACATATTCCTTGGGTGGGGGTAAATATAAGATGGCAGGAAAGATTTCATAACGATGCAACAGACACTTTTCAAAATAATTGATCGTGAATTAAGGCATTCATTTCTGGACAGACTATAGTTGCTGAACTAGTTGCGTTTACCTTATGCAGTAATGTGTGTGCAACTGCTGGTTTTCTAGTGATTGCCGCTTCCATTGACGATAAACTGTAATTTTAGTGGCGGTCTGTTGTGTTGGCATTCTGGTAGGGGCCTTATGCATGTATGCATGTGCGTGCTGTTGGTTTGTCGGGACTGCTGTCTGTTCTACTTTTTACATGGGATAGTGAGGAGTACTATGTGTGATATTCACTGGCACAGGAACTGAGCATTATGGAGTGACCCTTTGCCGTGAAGCTGGAATCGCGACTAACGGCTGTTTGTAACACACACACAAAAAAACATCAATAATTTTGGCTAGAACAACTACCGAAGCTGCTATTCTATATCCCGCTTTCTGGTGTTGTCTGAGAGAAAGGCGTTGGTTAATTCGCGTCTGTTTAGTGAAGACACGGTATCTGCCATTTCGGTCGTGACACCCGAGTTTAACGTTGCGTTTCATGGAGCAGGGTTTGTTTTTCTTTTGGATCCCTACTTTCTCGGCCAGATGATGGTCCAGAGACTAGATTTAGCACAACTGCTTGGAGCTTTCTACTTTCCCGGCAAGATTGTGGTTTTGTAGACTGATTAGTGAGCCACTGCTGGGAGATTTCTAATTTCCCGATCAGACTGTGGTCTTATAGACTGATTAGAGGGCCCACCGCTTGATCATTTCTATTTTCCCGGTAATATTATGGTCTTATAGACTGATGATAGGGCCACAGCCTGGAGATGTTTACTTTCCCGACCAAGTTGTGGTCTTAGGGACTGACTGGAGCAAACCGCTTGACGATCTCTACTTATCTGTCAGGTCCTAGGAAAGGACTGGAGCACCACCGCTTGGTAATCTCTTCTTATCTGTCAGACTGTGATCTTAGGAAATGATTGGAGCACCACTGCAAGGTCATCGTTACTTATTTATCAAACTGTGGTCTTAGGGACTGACTGGAGCACCACTGCTCGGTGATCTCTTCTTATCTGTCAGGTCTTAGGGACTGACTTGGAACACCACCGCCCAGTGATCTCTTTTTATCTATCAGACTGGGATCGTAGGATCTTGACGCCATGATCCTTGCTTGGAGATTTATACTTTCCCGGCCAGACTGTGATCTTATAAATTTATTCCAGAGTCACAGCTTGAAGGTTTAAACTTTTGCAAATGGATCGTAGAGATTGAATTCAGCACCAGCATTTAAAAATCTATACTTTCTCGATCATATTTTGGCACGTTTAGATTTACTTTAGAGCCACCACATGAAATCCAGAATATTTTCGGCGGGCCTTAATGCGACATTCAGTCAAGGACTCGCTGCGTGATATCTAGAAGTGACTGTAGTAGACCAACGAGTCTTACATTGTAATCAGGTCTGAACTACTTGGGAGTCGCAGTATTGTAGTGGCTAGATGCTCGACTGCCGGCAGTATGGCCATGAGTTCAAATCCAAATCGCCTGGGAAGGTTAACCCTGTCTACAAATGCCGGCAGTCGAGCATCTAGCCACTACAATACTGCGACGAGAAGTGGAATATGTCAGCCGACAGATGCAAATATTGCAGGCCTGCTATAAACAGGTACAACGCAATTACGTCCAAAATAACATTTCAGACAAACGCAGAAGAAGAAGAGAAGAAGAAGAAGAAGAAGAAGAAGAAGAAGAAGAAGAGAAGAAGAAGAAGAAGAAGAAGAAGAAGAAAAAGAAGAAGAAGAAGAAGAAGAAGAAGAAGAAAAAGAAGAAGAAGAAGAAGAAGAAGAAGAAGAAGAAGAAGAAGAAGAAGAAGAAGAAGAAGAAGAAGAAGAAGAGGAGGAAGAAGAAGTAGAAGAAGAAGTCCGAATCGACTGCGGATTTTTAAAAGTTTACCTGCATTTTCAGGGTCCCCCAACCTAAAATGAGCAGCAGAAAGAGTCTTGGAGAGCACAGGCTGCAGACATGATGCTAAGCACCTCATCCTCAGAATACCTATTGATCTATAAACATAATGGGACCAGCACCATATGTCAAATAGGTCTTAAATTGTGTAAAAGGGCCTTTCATGTTTATTTTCTAAGCAGCCTACATCCATCCATCCATCCATCCATCCATCCATCACGTGCCATACCGTTAAGCGTGGGCGGTCATGTTCTGCCATCTCACTCACCAGAGACGTGGATCAGCTTCATAGTCCTGTCTCGACCATGCCACGTGGCCAAGCCATCCAGGTTTTTACTTCTCTGTCTTCCCCTTGGTCTCTTCCCTGCTTTCCCTAAATACACGACATCGTATTTCAACACAGTTAGTTGCATATCCTTTACAGGACGTAGCAGTCAACCCCAGCATTTTGGCTGTTCATGATTCCTGGGAAAGTTTACGTTCAGCAGTTTGCATATTGCCGTTCTCCCTGGCGAAGGTGTAAAGGAAGCTGTTCGTAATTCCGTAAACCAACGTACGAAACACAGCTGCGCCAGATTCGGCAATGGATCGCGTTGTGTTGGTTTCTTACGGAAATGTATGTGAGCCGTCGTTCAGAAAGCAATGGCAAACTATTGAACGTAAACTTGCAAAGAGATCACAACAGCAAATAATGCTGGTGTTGACTGCTACGTCATGTAAAGGATATGCAACTAACTTTTAACTTTGTATGCACACGCACATGCGCGCATGCGCATATACAATTACCTCTCGAAAGTCCGACTCTCGATGCCCTATCACTGATAAGTGTCAGTTGAAATTCCAATATAGAGTCCAGTAATGCCATTAGTAAAGTCAATGACATTTTTGTTTTGTAGTCACATACAGATACTGTCAATATAACGCCAGCTGCATTCAATTTCTCAGAGAAATATGTTACCCAGTTTATGAGATTGAACCCATTATGGACCCTTCCTTGGAGGGCGGGGAATTCCCATGGCCTTCCTTGAGGCTGACCGGGATGTCTTCAGCTGTTCTAAGTGGGCCAGCTGGGATGGGGATAACACTACAACAGTGAGAGTCGAACGTCCTAGGAATCACCCGGGAATATAACCAGGTCGACAAATTCTTGAAAAAAAAAACAAATGTGTCTGCCGAAATGTGCAAATATCGCAGCTCTACTGTAAACATGCACAACGTAATCAAGTCTAAAACAAAATACCGGACGAACGCAGCAGAGGAAGAGTCGAGATTGAATTCATCCGACTATAGAGTACCGAACCGTAGGCTAGCATATATGTAACCCAGTGCAAAACCGCTACACCAAAACGGTTGAATAATATTTACAACAAACAAAAGAATGTTTCAAAAGTTCATAAACGACTGAAAGAGCAATGGTGGCCTTCTAAAAAGAAGGTCACAGTTTAATGTTTACACACATCAACAGGAAGCCGTCATAGTTATTCAGGAATGCCGGGTGAAGAGAATAAAAACTTAGATTTATCTCAACACGTGTCACCGGGATGGGGAGATAGGAAAAAGGAAACGAAACAAAATATATTAAAGGAAAATTGGAGTAAGTATTTTATTGTTTTGTTTTGTAATGAATTACTTGTATTGTGCGTAGACTTCTCTATAACTGCACCAGCTAGCTCCCCCCCCCCCTCCCCCAATAGACCACACAAGAAGAATCTTGTTACAGCGCACGAACTCCAAAGCATAAGCAAGGATCTAGTTGTATGTTTATACCACGTTTACAAATATACGTTGTCAGGAAACCTTGTTAGGCTTGTACATTTAAACGGAAATGAACTGTGCCGATGCTCTTAGGATGTTCTTGCGCCTGTAGAAAATGGCGATGTTGCACACCCCTGGCATATTTCTTATAAACGTAAATATCATGTGAACATTAAGGAAGACTACAGCGAGATATTTTACTGATGTTAGTCTAAGTAGCATTTGTTGTGCTCTATGGCTCTGAAATCTGGAGTACAACGAAAGGATACGAAGCCCTTGTTACAAACCTCTGAGAACAAAGTTTTAAGACGCATCTTTGGACCCATTAAGGGTACACAAAGTGGAGAGTTGAAAAGAAGAAGTAACAAAGACATTTATGATCTGTTTAAGTCCCCGCTAATCACTGGTATCATGAAGGCTAATAGACTACAATGGCTGGGGCATATAGAAAGAATGGAAGACAATAGGGAAACAAAACTCGCTTACACTCAGGAAATAAATGACCGTTGACCCCGTAGACCAAGAAGACGGTGGAGAGATAATATACATACAGACCTACAAACACTTGGAATCAGCGACTGGCAAGAGAAGGTCAACCAGAGAGTCGAATGGAGACGGCTTGTTATCTGCAGCAAAGAACCTCAATGGCTCGGAACGCTGAAGAATAAGAAGTCTAAGTAGCGGGCATGTTAGTGTAATTGATAGCAAGCTGCGCTGATAATGTCAAAACGCGGTCGGGCGAGGGTTCGATGCCTGTGTTCGTCGCCAGCTAAAGGAGGAAAATATTCCTCTGTGCATTCAAGTTTACAAAATGTAATGGCCATATCATATCACAGACTCGTGGCAGATTCCCGTTAGTCTAAGTGACAACACCTGTTGGAGCTTTTAAAGTTGTGAATGGGGACAAACATTTCCGTATTTTGGCATAGGGTGAGTAAATGTGTTTATTACCCCTGTTATTAGCAATCCTGCTGTACGCTATGATGCAGATTTAAATTCTGTGTTCATTTCTACATACACTTGTATGGTTACATATTGTATAGTATTGCTGTACGTGTTGAATATAAGATATTTAAGAAATTTACAGTAACACTTCGATTAACCGCCACCGCCCGAACCAGGGCTGTGACGGATAACCGAAAAGACGGATAACATAAGTCTCTTAATACATATTACAGTAACGTGATTTCACTGCGGGCTTGGGACGAATATGAAAATTAAATACTTTAAACGTGATTAATACATACATATTGCATTAAATTTTACAATATAAAGTTCAGTATAAGAGTAGTAATGCACATAAATGTATTGTAATACTGTAAACCTACTTTACTTAAAAATAATCTGTCATCTCCTTCTGTTGTTTTTGAGGCTCGAGCTTTCTGCGCGGCGATGTTCCGTACCTCACGCAGAAGTAGGATCTGTGTTGCATTGTCCTCCTCTTGCATTTCATACCAGTTGAAGCACTTTGATAGCATTGTTTTTGCTTCAGAGTGGCTAGTTGTAGGTTTTTGGTTAAGAACTCATTCTTCATCTTCATCAATTTCTTCTTCTTAAAGCAATAACATGGCTCGAGACACAGACATTCACTGGGGCATGTTTCCTTAGCGACTCAATGAACATGATCAAGAGGATAGAGAAGGAGTCGATCCGAAGAGAGTGGTTGCTGCCTCTCGAGCGGTCTCGGCTGGCAAAGATTAGTTTCATCTTCGTGCCAGGGCATGCGGGAGTACAAGGAAATGAGCGGGCTGACAAGCTCGCAGGTGAGGCTACTGTGGAGGGCGGACGCGCCATGGACCAGGCTGGCATTCTGAATGCTCCACGAGAAGTAAGACTCTTGCGTGAGCCAAGTGATGACTGTGAATCTACAACAATGGCCAGACTGCGAGAGCAGCAAATTAAAAGAGGGGTGGCCAAACAAGAACACTACGCAGGAAGCCAAAGAAGATTGATAAACCAACACAGAACCAGTGTCGTTAGCCGCTACACTCTGCGGGATTTGCTGAGGAGGGGATCCGAGCACTTATGGACTGAATGGTTCGATGTGCAATGAGGATGATCTTTCGACTAACTAACTAACTATCTCCTCCCCCACCCCCACCTCGCGCCCGTTCAATAGTAGTTCGCCTCCCCCACCCCCACCTCGCGCCCGTTCAATAGTAGTTCGCCTCCCCACCCCCACCTCGCGCCCGTTCAATAGTAGTTCGCCTCCCCCACCCCACCCCGCGCCCGTTCAATAGTAGTTCGCCTCCCCCACCCCCCACCCCGCGCCCTTTCAATAGTAGTTCGCCTCCCCCACCCCCACCTCGCGCCCGTTCAATAGTAGTTCGCCTCCCCCACCCCCACCTCGCGCCCGTTCAATAGTAGTTCGCCTCACCCACCCCCACCCCGCGCCCGTTCAATAGTAGTTCGCCTCCCCCACCCCCACCCCGCGCCCGTTCAATAGTAGTTCGCCTCCCCCACCCCCACCCCGCGCCCGTCCAATAGTAGTTCGCCTCCCCCACCCCCACCTCGCGCCCGTTCAATAGTAGTTCGCCTCCCCCACCCCCCCCCCCCACCCCGCGCCCTTTCAATAGTAGTTCGCCTCCCCCACCCCCACCTCGCGCCCGTTCAATAGTAGTTCGCCTCCCCCACCCCCACCTCGCGCCCGTTCAATAGTAGTTCGCCTCCCCCACCCCCACCCCACGCCCGTTCAATAGTAGTTCGCCTCCCCCACCCCCACCCCGCGCCCGTTCAATAGTAGTTCGCCTCCCCACCCCCCACCTCGCGCCCGTTCAATAGTAGTTCGCCTCCCCCACCCCGCGCCCGTTCAATAGTAGTTCTCCTCCCCCACCCCCACCTCGCGCCCGTTCAATAGTAGTTCTCCTCCCCCACCCCCACACCGCGCCCGTTCAATAGTAGTTCTCCTCCCCTCCCCCACCCCGCGCCCGTTCAATAGTAGTTCGCCTCCCCCACCCCCACCCCGCGCCCGTTCAATAGTAGTTCTCCTCCCCACCCCCACCCCGCGCCCGTTCAATAGTAGTTCTCCTCCCCCACCCCCACCCCGCGCCCGTTCAATAGTAGTTCTCTTCCCCCACCCCACCCCGCGCCCGTTCAATAGTAGTTCTCCTCCCCCACCCCCACCTCGCGCCCGTTCAATAGTAGTTCTCCTCCCCCACCCCCACACCGCGCCCGTTCAATAGTAGTTCTCCTCCCCCACCCCCCACCCGCGCCCGTTCAATAGTAGTTCTCCTCCCCCACCCCCACCCCGCACCCGTTCAATAGTAGTTCTCCTCCCCCACCCCCACCCCGTGCCCGTTCAATAGTAGTTCTCTTCCCCCACCCCCACCCCGCGCCCGTTCAATAGTAGTTCTCCTCCCCCACCCCCACCTCGCGCCCGTTCAATAGTAGTTCTCCTCCCCCACCCCCACCTCGCGCCCGTTCAATAGTAGTTCGCCTCCCCCACCCCCACCTCGTGCCCGTTCAATAGTAGTTCTCCTCCCCCACGCCCACCCCGTGCCCGTTCAATAGTAGTTCTCCTCCCCCACCCCCACCTCGCGCCCGTTCAATAGTATTCTCCTCCCACCCCCACCCGCCCGTTCAATAGTAGTTCCCTCCCCCCCCCCACCGGCCCGTTCAATAGTAGTTCCTCCCCCCCCCCACCCGGCCCGTTCAATAGTAGTTCCCTCCCCCACCCCCACCCGGCGTTCAATAGTATTCCCTCCCCCACCCCCCCCCGGCCCGTTCAATAGTAGTTCTCCCCCACCCACCCGCCCGTTCATAGTAGTTCCCCCCCCACCCCACCTCGGCCCGTTCAATAGTAGTTCTCCTCCCCCACCCCCACCCGGCCCGTTCATAGTAGTTCCCTCCCCACCCCCACCCGGCCCGTTCAATAGTAGTTCTCCTCCCCCACCCCCACCCGCCCTTCAATAGTAGTTCTCCTCCCCACCCCCCCCGTGCCCGTTCAATAGTAGTTCCCTCCCCCACCCCCACCGGCCCGTCATAGTAGTTCTCCTCCCCCCCCCCACCTCGGCCCGTTCAATAGTAGTTCCCTCCCACCCCCCCCCGCGCCCGTTCATAGTGTTCCCTCCCCACCCCACCCGGCCCGTTCAATAGTAGTTCCCTCCCCCACCCCCACCCCGGCCCGTTCAATAGTAGTTCCCTCCACCCCCACCGGCCCGTTCAATAGTAGTTCCCTCCCCCACCCCCACCCGGCCCGTTCATAGTAGTTCTCCTCCCCCACCCCCCCCGGCCCGTTCAATAGTAGTTCGCCTCCCCCACCCCCACCCGGCCCGTTCAATAGTAGTTCCCTCCCCCACCCCCACCCGGCCCGTTCAATAGTAGTTCTCCTCCCCCCCCCCACCTCGGCCCGTTCAATAGTAGTTCTCCTCCCCCACCCCCACCCGCGCCCGTTCAATAGTAGTTCGCCTCCCCCACCCCCACCCGGCCCGTTCAATAGTAGTTCTCCTCCCCCACCCCCACCTCGTGCCCGTTCAATAGTAGTTCGCCTCCCCCACCCCACCCTCGTGCCCGTTCAATAGTAGTTCTCCTCCCCCACCCCCACCCGTGCCCGTTCAATAGTAGTTCTCCTCCCCCACCCCCACCTCGTGCCCGTTCAATAGTAGTTCGCCTCCCCCACCCCACCTCGTGCCCGTTCAATAGTAGTTCTCCTCCCCCACCCCCACCTCGTGCCCGTTCAATAGTAGTTCTCCTCCCCCACCCCCACCTCGTGCCCGTTCAATAGTAGTTCTCCTCCCCCACCCCCACCTCGTGCCCGTTCAATAGTAGTTCTCCTCCCCCACCCCCACCTCGTGCC
Source organism: Cepaea nemoralis (assembly GCA_014155875.1). NCBI lineage: Eukaryota > Metazoa > Mollusca > Gastropoda > Stylommatophora > Helicidae > Cepaea > Cepaea nemoralis. The sequence continues at coordinate 21,238 of JACEFZ010013993.1, read as the reverse complement.
CGTTCAATAGTAGTTCTCCTCCCCCACCCCCACCTCGTGCCCGTTCAATAGTAGTTCTCCTCCCCCACCCCCACCTCGTGCCCGTTCAATAGTAGTTCTCCTCCCCACCCCCACCTCGTGCCCGTTCAATAGTAGTTCTCCTCCCCCACCCCCACCTCGTGCCCGTTCAATAGTAGTTCGCCTCCCCCACCCCCACCTCGTGCCCGTTCAATAGTAGTTCTCCTCCCCCACCCCCACCTCGTGCCCGTTCAATAGTAGTTCTCCTCCCCCACCCCCACCTCGTGCCCGTTCAATAGTAGTTCTCCTCCCCCACCCCCACCTCGTGCCCGTTCAATAGTAGTTCTCCTCCCCCACCCCCACCTCGTGCCCGTTCAATAGTAGTTCTCCTCCCCCACCCCCACCTCGTGCCCGTTCAATAGTAGTTCTCGCCTCCCCCACCCCCACCTCGTGCCCGTTCAATAGTAGTTCTCCTCCCCCACCCCCACCTCGTGCCCGTTCAATAGTAGTTCTCCTCCCCCACCCCCACCTCGTGCCCGTTCAATAGTAGTTCTCCTCCCCACCCCCCCCGCGCCCGTTCAATAGTAGTTCTCCTCCCCCACCCCCACCTCGTGCCCGTTCAATAGTAGTTCGCCTCCCCCACCCCCACCCCGCGCCCGTTCAATAGTAGTTCGCCTCCCCCACCCCCACCTCGTGCCCGTTCAATAGTAGTTCTCCTCCCCCACCCCCACCTCGTGCCCGTTCAATAGTAGTTCTCCTCCCCCACCCCCACCTCGTGCCCGTTCAATAGTAGTTCTCCTCCCCCACCCCCACCCCGCGCCCGTTCAATAGTAGTTCTCCTCCCCCACCCCCACCTCGTGCCCGTTCAATAGTAGTTCTCCTCCCCCCACCCCCACCTCGTGCCCGTTCAATAGTAGTTCGCCTCCCCCACCCCCACCCCGCGCCCGTTCAATAGTAGTTCGCCTCCCCCACCCCCACCTCGTGCCCGTTCAATAGTAGTTCTCCTCCCCCACCCCCACCTCGTGCCCGTTCAATAGTAGTTCTCCTCCCCCACCCCCACCTCGTGCCCGTTCAATAGTAGTTCTCCTCCCCCACCCCCACCCGCGCCCGTTCAATAGTAGTTCTCCTCCCCCACCCCCACCTCGTGCCCGTTCAATAGTAGTTCGCCTCCCCACCCCCACCTCGTGCCCGTTCAATAGTAGTTCTCCTCCCCCACCCCCACCTCGTGCCCGTTCAATAGTAGTTCTCCTCCCCCACCCCCACCTCGTGCCCGTTCAATAGTAGTTCGCCTCCCCCACCCCCACCTCGTGCCCGTTCAATAGTAGTTCTCCTCCCCCACCCCCACCTCGTGCCCGTTCAATAGTAGTTCTCCTCCCCCACCCCCACCTCGTGCCCGTTCAATAGTAGTTCTCCTCCCCCACCCCCACCTCGTGCCCGTTCAATAGTAGTTCTCCTCCCCCACCCCCACCTCGTGCCCGTTCAATAGTAGTTCTCCTCCCCCACCCCCACCTCGTGCCCGTTCAATAGTAGTTCTCCTCCCCCACCCCCACCTCGTGCCCGTTCAATAGTAGTTCGCCTCCCCCACCCCCACCCCGCGCCCGTTCAATAGTAGTTCTCCTCCCCCACCCCCACCTCGTGCCCGTTCAATAGTAGTTCTCCTCCCCCACCCCCACCCGCGCCCGTTCAATAGTAGTTCTCCTCCCCCACCCCCACCTCGTGCCCGTTCAATAGTAGTTCTCCTCCCCCACCCCCACCTCGTGCCCGTTCAATAGTAGTTCTCCTCCCCACCCCCACCCCGCGCCCGTTCAATAGTAGTTCGCCTCCCCCACCCCCACCTCGTGCCCGTTCAATAGTAGTTCTCCTCCCCCACCCCCACCTCGTGCCCGTTCAATAGTAGTTCTCCTCCCCACCCCCACCTCGTGCCCGTTCAATAGTAGTTCTCCTCCCCCACCCCCACCTCGTGCCCGTTCAATAGTAGTTTCTCCTCCCCCACCCCCACCTCGTGCCCGTTCAATAGTAGTTCTCCTCCCCCACCCCCACCCCGCGCCCGTTCAATAGTAGTTCGCCTCCCCCACCCCCACCTCGTGCCCGTTCAATAGTAGTTCTCCTCCCCACCCCCACCTCGTGCCCGTTCAATAGTAGTTCTCCTCCCCCACCCCCACCTCGTGCCCGTTCAATAGTAGTTCTCCTCCCCCACCCCCACCTCGTGCCCGTTCAATAGTAGTTCTCCTCCCCCACCCCCACCTCGTGCCCGTTCAATAGTAGTTCTCCTCCCCCACCCCCACCTCGTGCCCGTTCAATAGTAGTTCTCCTCCCCCACCCCCACCTCGTGCCCGTTCAATAGTAGTTCGCCTCCCCCACCCCCACCCCGCGCCCGTTCAATAGTAGTTCTCCTCCCCCACCCCCACCTCGTGCCCGTTCAATAGTAGTTCTCCTCCCCCACCCCCACCCCGCGCCCGTTCAATAGTAGTTCTCCTCCCCCACCCCCACCTCGTGCCCGTTCAATAGTAGTTCTCCTCCCCACCCCCACCTCGTGCCCGTTCAATAGTAGTTCTCCTCCCCCACCCCCACCTCGTGCCCGTTCAATAGTAGTTCTCCTCCCCCACCCCCACCTCGTGCCCGTTCAATAGTAGTTCTCCTCCCCCACCCCCACCTCGTGCCCGTTCAATAGTAGTTCTCCTCCCCCACCCCCACCTCGTGCCCGTTCAATAGTAGTTCTCCTCCCCCACCCCCACCTCGCGCCCGTTCCTCGCTTTGACCTCCAGCGTACTCCACACGCGGGCTACTACTTCCAGTACACTGGACTGAATTTTGCTCGCGGGTTAGCTTTCCCTATTACCAGTGTCTCTCACCATCAGGCAAACCCACGCCAACTTCTGAGGTACTTGTAATTTAGTCCCCAAATCAAGAACAAGAAGTCAACATTTTAATCCAACTAACCAGTGTAGGGGTTGAACCCGCTACCTCGGCATTAGCACACCGGAAGTTTGAGAACGAATAGAAAAAATATGAAGTGTGTACGTTATTATATGTCTTTGATTACTGGCGGAATATATTCTTTACAAGTTTCCTGTCACTCATTATTAATGGTTACAATTATTTTTTTAAAAAAACGTCGCTTAAAATTCGACAGGGTCGACTTCATCGCACCGGGTTTTTATCCCATATGGCTCAGTCTCTTTCAGCAGCGCGGAAAGCGTCGCACATAACAGGCAATCTATTACACAAAAACTTTTGAACAGTGGACTACCTAACCAACATGGCCAATGTGTAGGCGGGCCGATAAGAACCTGGAGAGCTGATTATCTCCAGGCTTGGACTGTCAGGACCCTGTTTCGCCGCTCAGCTACTGAGTCGAGTGCTTGGTGAGACACTGAGCTGTGAATTTCTTTCGGAATGCTTTTTGTTTGCGAGCACTGTTGCTATGAAGTACAAATTCAGAAAATGACTTACAGCTAGCTATCGGAACTTCCGCGACTGCCTCATGCGGTGATGCGTGTGCCAGATGCTGGAATTTGCTCGCACGGCTTTCTTCTTCGATAATGAACTGCATTGTCATGTGGATTACGGCTTGTTTTCTTCACGAGTTTACACGGGACAATGCTCAGCATGTCGTGCGGTTTTCACTGGCATAGGAAGGGACAGTTATTAAGCGACTCGTTGCTGTGAAGTTGGAACTGTAGGACTACTACTACTACTACTACTACTACTACTACTACTACTACTACTACTACTACTACTACTACTACTACCACCACCACCACCACCACCACCACCACCACCACCACCACCACCACCACCACCACCACCACCACCACCACCACCACCACCACCACAACCACAACAACAACAACTACTACTACTACTACTACTACTACTACTACTACTACTACTACTACTACAACAACTACTACTACTACTACTACTACTACTACTACTACTACTACTACCACTACTACTTCTACTGCTACTGCTGCTACTACTACTATTGCTACTACCACAACAACAACAAATACAACAACAACAACAACAACTACTACTACTACTACTACTACTACTACTACTACTACTACTACTACTACTACTACTACTACTACTACTACTATTCCTACTACTACTACTACTACTACTACTACTACTACTACTACTACTACTACTACTACTACTACTACTACTACTACTATTACTACTACTACTACTACTACTACTACTACTACTGCTGCTGCTATTATTACTATTGCTGCTGCTGCTGCTGCTACTACTACTACTACTACTACTACTACTACTACTACTACTACCACCACAACAACAACAACAACAACTATTACTACTACTACTACAATTACTACTACTACTGCTATCATTACTACTACTACTACTACTACTACTACTACTACTACTACTACTACTACTACTATTACTATTGCTGCTGCTGCTGCTGCTACTACTACTACTACTACTACTACTGCTAGTACTACTACTGCTAGTACTACTACTACTACTACTACTACTACTACTACTACTACTACTACTACTACTTCCACTGCTGCTGCTGCTACTACTACTACTACCACTTCCACAACGTAAAGATAATCATGTCTGTCTGTCTTCCCTTCCCCCTCGTCTCTCTCTCTCTCTCTCTCTCTCTCTCTCTCTCTCTCTCTCTCTCTCTCTCTCTCTCTCTCTCTCTCTCTCTCTCTCCTTTACTCCCTCATTCCTAAACCATGTAACAGGCAAACATATAGACACACCCAAACACTTTGCCCAGCCAGTTAAGATGGAGAGTTTGAGATAACACACCAATGGGAAAAGACGTATACAATTTGAGGTGACTGAGTACTAGAAATCGTGTCAAAGTGCTGGCTCTACAGAAAGAAAACAAATGAATTCACATGAGAGACTTTGCCACGTACGTATGTCTGACACCTCACTAGGGCACTTATCTACACTCAATTTATAGAATTAGGATTGATTTCTGCAGAAGTAAACTGATCATGCAAGCTTTCGGGGGTTTCCTCAATACTTTCAGCACCAACCCACGGGCAACGACTTTGGCTGGTAGGCTAAACTATGCTAAGGAAAGTAAACGAAGGAAGACATGTTTTTTTTTAGCATTCTCTCGAACAGAAATCAAGCGTTGTCCATACACGGGCTACTGTTTATAGTGCACTGGACTGATTTGTGTGTGTGGATTAGTTTTTCCTATTATTAGTGTCCCTCACCATCAGACGAACCCACTCCGACTTCATCAGAGGTACTTGTAAATTACTCCCCCAAGTCAAGGACGAACAGTCAATATTGTAGTCCAACTGTCCAGCTACACCGGTCAGTTGAAATAAAATGTTCGGTTTACTTCTCGTCCTAGACTTGGTGACGTAAATTACAAGTACCTCTGAAGTAGTTAGTCGACTTTTAATTAGTCAACAGTTAGTCAACAGTTAGTCAACAGTTAGTCAACAGTTAGTTAACAGTTAGTTAGTTAACAGGCAGTTAGTTAATATTTAGTAAACAGTTTAGTCAATAGTTAGTTAGTCAATAGTTAGTCAACAGTTAGTCCACAGTTAATTAGTCAACAATTAGTCAACAGTTAGTTAGTCAACAGTAAATCAAACAGTTAGTTAGTCAACACTTAGTTAAAAAGTTAGTTAGTCAACAGTTAGTTATCGGACAGTTAGTTAACAGTTAGTAAACAGTTAGTCAATAGTTAGTCGACAGTTAGTCAACAATTAGTCAACAGTTATTTAACAGTCAGTCAACAGTTAATTAGTCAACAATTAGTCAACATTTAGTCAACAGTTAGTTAGTCAAAAGTTAGTCAACACTTAGTTAGCCAACAGTTAGTCAACAGTTAATTAGTCAATAGTTAGTAAACAGTTAGTCAATAGTTAGTCAACCGTTAATTAGTCAACAGTTAGTTAGTCAACACTTAGTTAGTCAACAGTTAGTTAGTCAACAGCTAGTTAGTCAACAGCTAGTTAGTCAATAGTTAATTATTCAACAGTTAGTTAGTCAACAGTTTGACAGTCAACAGTTAATTAGTCAAGAGTTAGTTAGTCAACACTTAGTCAACAGTTAGTTAGTCAACAATTAGTCAACAGTTAATTAGTCAACAATTAGTCAACAGTTAGTCAATAATTAGTCAACAGTTAGTTAGTCAAAAATTAGTTAGTCAACAGTTAGTTAGTCAACAGTTAGTTAGTAAAGAGCTAGTTAGTCAATAGTTAATTATTCAACAGTTAGTTAGTCAACAGCTAATTAGTCAAGAGTTAGTTAGTCAACACTTAGTCAACAGTTAGATAGTCAACAGTTAGTTAGTCAACAGTTAATTTGTCAACAGTTAGTCAACAGTTAGTTTGTCAACACTTAGCCAACAGTTAGTTAACCAACAGTTAGTTAATCACAGTTAGTTAGTCAACAGTGAGTTAGTCAACAGTTAGATACTCAATAATTAGTTAGTCAACAGTGAGTTAGTCAACAATTAGTTATTCAACAGTTAGTCAACAGTTCATTAGTCAACACTTAGTCAACAGTTAGTTAGTCAACAGTTAGTTAGTCAACAGTTAGTTAGTCAACAGTTAATTAGTTAACAGTTATTTAGCCAGCAGTTAGTTAGTCAACAGTTAGTCAAAAGTTAGTTAGTCAACAGTTAGTTAGTCAACAGTTAGTCAAAAGTTAGTTAGTCAACAGTTAGTTAGTCAACAGTTAGTCAAAAGTTAGTTAGTCAACAGTTAGTTAGTCAACAGTTAGTTAGTCAACAGTTAATTAGTTAACAGTTATTTAGCCAGCAGTTAGTTAGTCAACAGTTAGTCAAAAGTTAGTTAGTCAACAGTTAGTTAGTCAACAGTTAGTCAAAAGTTAGTTAGTCAAAAGTTAGTTAGTCAACAGATCTTCCTCACTGCACATCGAACTAGTAGTTAAAAAGTGCTCAAATACCATCCTCGGTATACTTGTCTCTGTGTGTCTGTGTTTCTGTATGTGCCTGTCTGTTTCTGTGCTCCTGTCTGTCTGTCTGTCTATCTGTCTGTCTGTCTGTCTGCCTCACTTCCGTGCCTGTGTCACTCTGTCTGTCTGTCTGTCTGTCTGTCTGTCTGTCTGTCTGTCTGTCTGTCTGTCTGTCTGTCTGTCTGTCTGTCTGTCTCACTTCCGTGCCCATGTCTGTCTGTCTGTCTGTCTGTCTGTCTGTCTGTCTGTCTGTCTGTCTGTCTGTCTGTCTGTCTGTCTGTCTGTCTCACTTCCGTGCCCATGTCTGTCTGTCTGTCTGTCTGTCTGTCTGTCTGTCTGTCTGTCTGTCTGTCTGTCTGTCTGTGCATCTGCCTGTCTGACTGTCTTTCTCTGTCTCTCTCTGTCTCTGACTTTTTCTGCCCCTCTCTGTTTCTCTCTGATTCTGTCTATCTCTGCCTGTCCATCTCTCTGTCGCTTCCCCGCCCGTCCCCCTATCCCCCTCTAGTGAAATGATGAGGGCGGGGGGGGGGGGTGTATATTGGACGAATGAGAACACAACACAAATGTGCACTCACACGCAGCAAGTCAAACGCCGCCTTGAAGCAGCTACTCACACGTGAGATAACCAGTGTTTTCTCGACGATAAGCAAGTAAAACTGGGTTTAAATATAACTCTGGATCCTCCAAGATTAACAATCTATGAGAACACCTTTGCAAGACCGTGGCTATCTGCTTGCTTGTAGTCTTTCAACTGATCATCATGAAGGGGCGATAATCTTGCACATCTGCAGGAGCACTTGACTCCCATTCCAGGGACTCACATCAGATCTACCCGCCAGAGTTAGGTCATCTGATCTTTCGTCGTGGTTCTGTGCGTTTTATCGTGTCTCTTAATTTGTTTTGACTATTAAAAAACAGCAAAGTTCATTCCAGGTCAACAAACTTCCCCTCCTCACCTAGCAGGTTCTCTTTGATTTCTGAGCCTGGAAGACCCACTAATGGAAGACCAATTACCGGAAGACCCACAATTGGAAAACTCACTACTGGAAAAACCACAATTGGAAGACACACCACTGGAAGACCCACTGCTATAAGACCCACTTGAAACTGAAGAATTAAGATCGCCTGGCTAGTTCAGCGCCGCGAACTTTGCAGAAAGCCTCCCCCCTCCCCACCCCACCCACCCACCACCACCACCAACAACAACAAAATTTCTTCACATTACCGATGATTTGGACCAGGGTCTCCTAAATGAGTGCCTGCGTTCTAGCCACTCGGCCACAGTCTCTTCATTTGTTAATAGGTTCCTCAAAATATCTCCCGTGTCCACAGCGAGTCTTCCAACTGAGGCTATGCTAATAGTCCCTCTCGCTCCGTGCCTCTCCCTCTAGCCTGAACCGGACACTACACACGTGGAAATCCGTATGAGAGGCTTGCCCATCCGCGGCACCCACTCCTGTCAATGCGCGGCACCATCCCTGTCCATGCTCGGCACCCACTCCTGTCCATGCTCGGCACACACTCCTGTCCGCTGGGTACCCACTCCTGTCCATGCTCGGTACTCACTCCTGTCCATCTATGTTCATCACCCACTCCCGTCCATCCATGCTCGGCACCCACTCCCGTCCATCATGCTGGGCACCCACTCCTGTCAATCCATGCTCTGCACCCACTCCTGTACATGCTCGGCACTCACTCCTGTCCATCTATGTTCAGAACCAACACCCGTCCATCCATGCTCGACACCTACTCCTGTCAATCCATGCTCGGCACCCACTCATGTCCATAGTCTGCACTCACTCCTGTCCATGCTCGACACCCACTCCTGTCCATCCATCGTCGGCACCCACTCCTGTCAATCCATGCTCGGCACCCACTCCTGTCAATCCATGCTCGCACCTACTCCTGTCCATGCTCGGCATACACTCCTGTCCATTCTCGGCATACACTCCTGTCAATCCATCGTCGGCACCCACTTCTGTCAATCCATGCTCGGCACCCACTCCTGTCAATCCATGCTCGCACCTACTCCTGTCCATACTCGGCATACACTCCTGTCCATGCTCGGCATACACTCCTGTCAATCCATACTTGGCACTCACTCCTATCCATGCTCGGCATACACCCCTGTCCTTCCTTGCTCAGCACTCACTCATGTGCATCCATGCTCGGCAACCACTCCTATCCATGCTCGGTACCCACTCCTGTCCAAGCTCGGCACCCACTCCTTCCACACGTTTCCATTTTAAATTTTACGCAATACGAGACATCAACTTTAATGGCTGCAATAAAAGCGGCAGTTATTGTCAAGTTCATGACATCCCCATGGAGTTAACGGCGGAAGGAAGTGGTTGCTGCCATATTTGTTGACGTTTTGTACAGTAAGTCGGGAGGCCGAGGTAGCGCCATGGGTCTCTTGCCTGTCGGCTCTTTGGTCGTGTATTTAAATCTCCTGAAGATATTGCGTTATTTTAAACCTTCATCATACAGCATTGATGTGACTATTGAAATTTCACACAATCATTTATTTCCACTCGTCGCTAGCTTTTGAACTCAAGCGTAGTCCATACACATGTTATTATTTCTAGTAAACAGGACTGCTTTTTTCGTTTGAATTAGTTGTCTCTACTACCAGTGTTTCTCGCCATCAGGCGAACTCACTCAGACTTCTGAGGTACTTGTAATTTACGTCCACAAGTCAAGGACGAGAAATCAACATTTCAGTCCAACTGACGGGAGTAGGGTTTGAATCATCTATTACGGCATCAGTATATCAGAAGTTTTAGAGCAAGCGCTCTTACCTATTCGGTCATACTGACCTCGGGGAAAAATAGTAATTCCTGGGCCGGCTTTATCAGAACGAAGATGTGGTTGCTCTTCTCTTCCCTGAAAGTCAATATGGGAACCCGTTGAGGCCACTGAGGCAATTACATAAATAAACACACATAGTATTGTTTGGCTCTCACAGAAGGAGAAGAAAGAAGTAGAGACTAGAGGACGCACTAGACAACATACAATTTGAAAGCTATAGTTACCGACCGGGATTCGAATCTGTCACCTCCTAATGACGACAGCGCCTCACTGCAGGAACAAGTGTACTTCGACGCATGACCAACTAGACACTAATCGCTACTTCTTCTTCTCCTTCTATGAGCGCCAAAGATTACTATGTGTGTTTATTTATGTAACTGTCTTCCCTGAAAGCCGCGGTAGCGTGGAGGCTAGATGCGCTCCTGCCGGTTCCGTCAAACTCGTGGTGGATTTTTGAAATTGATCTGGGCTCCCAGGTGGACCCAGCTTAGAATGGGTACCAGAAAATGCCTTGGGAAGTGAAGGCGGTCGGTATGATATTGACCACACAGCCATACAGTGCCTCTAAAAGTATGCCTCTAGCATCATATACCTAATAATGCCATATGGTCAAGTCGTGGAGGTACAGGGTGTGTTTTTAGTGACTCTGCAGTGATTGAACGTATTGCCGGTCCAAGTTTTGTATTTACCTATTGTGTTGCATGAACTTTACAGAGGGTGCATACTAAACTTGTTCCGGCAATATTTTCAAACACTGCATTGCCTTCCTTGTTTCCCCTTTTCCGATAAAGCTTGCTGCCAGTCGTCATGAAATTGTCTGTCTTGTTTGATTAATTGCTTGGGATTGCTTCATTTATTGACTGTGCTTAAACTTTCTACTTTGTTTGATTAATTTATTGCTTTGTTGCCATTGTGTTATTCAGCGTCTGTTTTCATTTTTGCTTAACAGCAATAGCACACTATTGAACGTACATTTGCCAAGAAATCACACACAAATAGCCAAGAAATGCTGGGATTGTGTAATGAGTCGAATTGGAGCTCATGGCATGTTGAAAGGTGGTCACGGAGAAGGACGTGACAATCGTGGGTTTTAACCCATGTGGCGCACGCCGAGGTTGTCACCGGAGCAAGAGCCACGATTTTGCGAAGGTGACAAGGGCATTCAAGTTGTGGTTCTCGTCGTGAACGCACCACGTTTCGAAGATAGGCAACGGCTTATACTATGCCGCTTTTATTATTTTAGAGTTGTGTCAAGTCTATTAGATTTGATTGTGGTGTCCAACAATTGATGAATACATGAAATGTATTGTATTTAATACAACTGTGAAAACGTCGCTGGAGTTTTGTCATTTTATAGTTGCATCCTGCCCGCCATTGTGTGTAGTATAGAAACCACAGTCAATCAGTCTATGGGAACAGTCACCATGCTGAGGTATTGACAAACGTCACTTAATAAAGTTGACGTCGGCCAGTGGACAGCCCTAAGAGAATAATGTCGATAAATATTTCACTATATTAAAATCGATAAATTCGCATTACGAAGGTCAAGGACTGTTTACAAAAATATAAAAGTTAGAAAGTAACTTTATCAAAAAATGTTAAAACAATCACAACGGTACGTGAAATTCTGTAAAATTCAACAAAAGAACTTAAAAACAAAGTAAACATTTTTATTTCTAAATGCCCTCGAGTGCCGCATAATGTCAGTTGCCTTGCCGCATGCGGCCCGCGGGCCGTAGTTTGCCCACCCCTGCCCTAGATATTGTGTAAGAAAAGCAGAAATAAAGAGAATATCAACGACCTAACGGAATGTCAAGTAACAGGTGTAAATCGCGAAATGTACAGTAGCAGAAACAGTTCGAAACTACATTACGCTAAAGCAGAGAATTGTCAGAAAACTTTGTGTATGTTAAAATTGTATACAAAGAACATAAAAATTTGTTAAAAGCGTTAAAGAACTAAGAATTTGTGAAGAACGGGTTTCATACAGACGACCTTATTGTGTTCAATGAAATTTCGGATTAAACTCTAGGAATAAGAGTTAGGCTAGAGCCATGGACCTGTTCGGACATGGGTCTGTAGTCCACATAGCACGGCCATGTACTGTGCCGCTTCACCTGTGGTTAGGTTGTGTAGTTATTGTAGACTCTAGGTATCGTAGTGATATTGTGTCTTGTTAAATGTCTGGAGTCAAAAAGAAGATGTAAACTTGAACTGCGTTCTGTTGTTCGATCGAGTTGCGTTGAAATGTTTTAAAGAGTTAGCTGTTGTGAACTGTGCAGAGCGATAGAGAAAACAGAACTTTAGCCATTGTGAGAAACTGCTATAGTGAGGCGATTATAGCTTCGCCAGGCAGAAGTGTGATCACAGCAGCAACAGATATAGAATATGCCTGCATCATCATCGCCCTCGCAAACAGGTCAGTGATACTGCAAACGGTGCTCATAGAACATTCAAGACACACCCAAGAAATATATGTGTCCGAGCGCCGCAACCAAAACCCCAAGCTACAAACATGCAATTTAGAAGAATTTAGCAAGAAACATGATTGATCCACGAGCCTTCAAAGTTCAAGTTCGCGAGCCAGAACTCATACACAAGGTCGTTGGCAACTACGACGTCATGCAAAGGATAAGCAACTAATTTTTGTCACGAAGTTTTCAAATATATTTCTCCTCATAACATACTGCAAAACACTTGAATGTCTAATTTAAGCAATAAATTGAGAGTTTTCGTCTGTTTCTACATGTATTAAATGATTATCTAAAGAAGATGTGCAGAAAAACAGAATGGAAATTGAGAGACCTTTGCCGGAGCTCTATTAACAGTCATGCAACCTTGCAGTTTGTTAATCCTCCCCCTCACCCCCCCCCCCCCCCCAAAAAAAAAGCCACAATAAATAACAGTAAATAAACGTGCCACAACACAGCTACAAAAACACTCTTAATTTGTTAAGTTTATCTTTGAGACATCAGATAGCTAGACTTGATTGTTCGCCAGGGTGGGTGGAAGCGCCATGCCCACAAAAGATTCACGTTGAACGATGCCGACATTTTGTGCCCTTCGCGGTCGTAACACAGACAGTTGTATGTTGTTTTTTTTTTCATTGTCCAGACACCCAGATTCACGTGAAATGATAAATGATGAGACGATAAAGTGAAAGAATCTAGTCGTTATCTAGATGGTTTTTATCCCATCTTGCCAAGTGTCCGCATTTCAAAGTTTAAAATAAAAATGGCTTGTGTGTGGAGTGCGGGAGGGGAAATTGTATTGGCAGACTAGGTCACGCATTTAAGATGGAATAGGCATTTAGTTGAAGCCAGGAATGACAACTCGCGAAGCTGTTGTTTAGGCCGGCAACAGTATGCGTACATACATACACCTAAATACATAACATATACCTACACAGACAGACAGACAGACAGACAGACAGCACGCATGCATGTGTAGAGAGAAATGAAAGCAAGTAATCATGAAGGCAGAATGAAATAAAGGTATGTACTCCTGTATACAGATAGAAATAAATATAATTACGTGTGTAAGTTGATAGAATTAAAATAAGGACGTATGTAAGCAGAGAGAAGTGAAGGTAATTACGTAAGTTGATAGAAATGAAGATAAATATGTATGTAAACAGAGAAAATAAATGAAAGCACGTATGTATGTAAACAGGTAGAAATGAAGCTACATAAGTATATAAGCAGGTGGAAATGAAGGTGCGTATGTATGTAAGCAAGGAGAAATGAAGGTAAGCGTGTATGTAAGCTGGAAGAAATAAAGGTGCATATTATATCAGGAGGAAGAAATGAAGGTACATATGTATGTAAGGGGAAGAAGTGAAGGTACGTATGTACATAAGCAAGGAGAAATGACGGTATGTACATGTGGAAGATACGATGTATGTACACAGAAAGAAATGAAGTTATTTTTGTATGTAAGCAAGCAGACATGACGTTAGCTACACAATAAAAAGAGACGTGTGAACAGACAGGCTAGTGAATGAGCACGAAGTAGGTGAGTATTTAACGTCAACGGCAAGCACAGTTATCTTATATATTCTGCGTATAATTCTGAAGATCGTGAGTGTTTCAGCTGTAAAATTAGATCAATTCTACACATGTCCACATAACTTTCATTCTCTCTCTCTCTCTCTCTCTCTCTCTCTCTCTCTCTCTCTCTCTCTCTCTCTCTCTCTCCTCTCTCTCTCTCTCGCCATTGCTCATCTTTTCTCCCCGCCCCTTCTCTCATTTCTTTCTCTCTGCGCTCTCTCTTCTAATCTTTTATCTCTCTCATATGTCTCTTTTCATCTATCCACCCTATCTCTTCCCTCTATCTCTGTTTTCTTCTCTTATTTCTCTCGCCCTCCCCCGATTTATCAATCTCTCTATTTCCCCGACTGGCACAAATCTCAGCTATCTACTCTGATCATTCCTCGTAGATGTTTACCTCTCCAGTTACCGACTTTCTCTTGTATGTCAGTACGTTTGCGAGTCCGTCGCCGTGTTGCTTGTGTTTTTATTCGGATTAGATTTACCACAGGCTGCATTATCACTGTTTGTTTTGGTTTGGTTTTATGTAGTATCTGCGTTTTTCTTGCAATTATTGTGTACGTGTGCGTGCATATGTGCGTGCGTGTGTGCCAATATTATTTATTGCTTATATTTGTTTCATGTTCGCTGTCGATGAATATCCTATTTTTCTGCAATATCTGCTTATTGTTTTCATTTTTAAATTAATTTTTGCTTAACAAATCACAGTGACTGTTTGGAGCAGGAATCCATAACCCACAAGATGACGTCATCAAATTGGGGCAAGATGGTTGTAAAACTTTTCGTCCGTTAGGACGAACATTGTTTTTTTATTTTCTTCCGACAGGGAAATGCAACAACAACACAGGCTCACAGCCGGAAGGTAAGATGCCTAACATGTCCAGCACAATGACAATATCAAGTGGAAGGTGCTACGACAGATGCTTTACTCATAACTACAGTGTTGTGTCTACCATAACTCTACAGCAGGATCTGTTGTGTAAATACCCAGGCATTGTCATGTCATTGTCTCAGTGCTACAGGGCTCAACGAGTGAAGCAAACCAGATTTCTATCTTCACTGTTTTGTTTGGGTGCTCAGCCATCTACTTATGACAGTTATGTTTCCGACAGCAACACATCAAGATCGTAACAATGAATGGTTTGGACGGGAAGAACAGTATTATGTGTACGTGTGTCGAGTAAGACCATAGTCTACTCTTGCAAAAGACTGGTGCTGAAGACAGAGGCAGCCAGCCAGGAGGCGCACCACAGAAATCAGGCTGCCACGCAATTACGCCGTGAATTATGTCGACAACTGCTACATGTTATGGTGCTCGCCCTGCTCTGGACTCCCAGGCAGGTGCAGTGCCGGGCCTTATGCCTCGTAAGGGTCTAACCACAACTATTGGAGGTCCTTCTCAGATGTCCTGCGGAGCCAGGGGGCCTGACAATAGAACGTCTGGCCGTACCAAACAAAGACTTAAAATAATGCACTGGAATGCAGAGGGTGTCAACAAGAAAAGAATAGAACTAGAGAACATCTTGGCCCAAGAAAGTTTAAGCGTATGTTGCTTGCAAGAAACACACCTCAACGAAAATATAGCCTTCAAAATCAGAGGCTACCAGTGTTACCGATCTGACAGAAAGGACAGGCAAAAAGGTGGGATACTGACCCTTGTCAAAAATAACATCCCTGCTTCCCAAATTGAAGTCTACATGGAAGGAGCTGAGTATCAGGCATTTAAACTTAAGACAGACAATACAGACCTTTACCTGATCAATTACTACTGTCCAAATGACCGCCAACAGGCACTGGATACACTACCATTACAAGGAAAAACGATTGTGTGTGGCGATTTTAACAGCCACTCGCAGAGCTGAGGGATATGATCACATGGACCAGAGAGGAGAGAGACTGGAAGACTGGCAAGATGAGAATAGATTCATCCTGATTAACAAGCCGTCAGACCCATATACCTGCTACTCCTGATCATGGCACACTACAACTACACCTGACCTGGCTTTTCATTCACCAGACCTGGAGTGGAACATTAAAAGAATTGTTGGGAAACAGCTAGGTGGCAGTGACCATCGGCCAGTCTTTCTAACTGTAGAAAATGAGATTGTCAGTGAAAGCAGCACTCTCTCGAGGTGGAACTACAAGAAAGCAGACTGGGCAATGTACAAGCTTCGCACCAGCATACTGGTTAGAAACCTGAACATTGAGAGGGACATAAATAAAGTAGTTGAAGAGTTTGGGAAATGCATACTACAGGCGGCAAGAGAAACAGTACCAAGAGGAGCCCGTAAACATTATAAACCCTACTGGAGTAGTGAACTGGACGGAAACATCTTAACAGGAAAGCAAGCAGCTGACCATTTTTCGGACTCATTCGCACAAGATAACAATATCGAAATTAGTCAAGAGAAACAACAAGAGATTCGAGAGATATGGCGACATTCAGGACAGAAGGAAATAGTACATGAGGTTATGGAGGCACCTATCACAGTCAGTGAACTGGAGCTAGCAATATCAAAACTGAAAATGAGAAAGTCACCAGGAGCTGATGGTATCTCCAATGAAATGATCGGAAACCTAGGAACAGAGGCCAGAGCAAAGCTGTTACAGATCTTCAATAACACCTGGAACTTAGGCAGAGTTCCACAAGCCTGGAGAAAAGCAATCATGATACCCCTCCTAAAATCTGGGAAAGATAGTTCCATTGCCTCCAGCTACAGACCAATTAGCCTCACCAGCTGTCTCTGCAAAACACTGGAACGCATCATCAATCACAGACTGCAGTGGTGCATTGAAAGTGAAAACATCCTTGTGCCACAACAGGCTGGCTTTAGGCAGTGCTACTCTACGGAAGATCAGACAACCTATCTCTCTCAAGAAGTTGAGGATGCATTCCAAGAGAAGCTGGTACTTGCGGCATGGAGAGATCTGAAGAAAGCCTTTGACAAAGTCTGGAAAGAAGGTCTTATGAAGAAACCGAGAAACTGTAAAGTCAATGGAAGAATGTACAAATGGGTGAAAGCATATTTGCACAACAGAAGAGCCCGAGTACAGATAGACGGTCTCAAGAGCAAGAAAGTACTATTGCGTCACGGTGTTCCGCAGGGTGGAGTCTTGTCCCCCACACTTTTTCTAATCTTCATCAATGACCTTGTTGCTAATCTACCCGATGGAATTAAAGCGGCAATGTACGCTGATGACCTGGTTTTGTGGAGCACAAATGAACATGCATCAGTGGCCACCATATTGCTACAGAGAGCTGTAGATACATTTGTTGCATGGGCGGATAGATGGTGTGTCAGCATAAACATTGACAAGTGCAGCACCACTCTATTAACCCTCTCTCCGAAACAAAAGGCAGGGCTCATTCAGATAAATGGAACGCCCCTAAGAGAAGATAAAGAACCAACATTACCTTGGTGTAACATTTGATGACAGGCTGACATGGAGAAATCACATAAAAAAAGCAGTAGCAAAAGCCAGAAGGAAAATAGCCATCCTGAGAAAGCTAAGTGGAACCACATGGGGAGCCAGTGGGAAAATACTTAGCAAAGTTTATCAACAGAGCATACGACCACACCTGGAATACGGGTCGACTGCGTGGTGTTCAGCATCAAAAACCACACTACAAGAGCTGGACAAGGTGCAAAATCAAGCTCTTAGAGTCATCACAGGAGGGATGAGATCAACCCCTATAGTAGCAATGGAGAAAATGGGGAGGACACAAGCACTGAGAGAATGCAGAGATACAAAAACACTAATACAAGCAGACAAGTTCCTCAGCTTGCCAGGCCACCCTATGAAGAACCGATTTGAAAACTTAGCTATGGGGCGGTTGAAAAGAAGTAGTTTTATCCACCAGGCCAAACGACTCTGCAGAGAAACCACCGATCTTCCCACAGTTGGTATTCCACTGACAACTATTCCAGAGCGACCTCCATGGAAAGATGAACATAGACTATCGCTACAAATCCAGACAAAAGTGAGAGGAATATTTGACAAGGAAGAACAGAACAGTGTACAGCGCAGAACAGCCACTCTCAGCTTCCTTGATGACGAATACCCACAGGATCTCTGGATCCGAGTCTACACAGATGGGTCAGCGCAAAATGCTGTTCGAAATGGAGGAGCGGGAGTGTATATAGAATACCCAAATAATACTAGGGACACGGCCAGAGTTCCAACAGGAAAGTACTGCCATAACTATGATGCTGAAATTGAGGCAATCAAGATAGCAATAGAGAAATTACAAAATACCAGCCATGGTAGACAACCTGTGGTGATATTGACAGATGCAAAATCAGTAATAGAGGCACTCCTGTCTGGGAAATTACCAGTTCTAAGGACACTACTTTCTGAACTTAGCAGTCAGCATAAGGTCACCATACAGTGGATACCATCCCACTGTGGAGTACCCGGAAACGACAGAGCTGATCGATTGGCTAAGGAAGGAGCAAAAGAAGAACAGCCTGATGTGCCCATTACATTCCACCAAAAGAAAAGAATGATCAAATCAGTCAGAAGGCCACCAAACCCTACTCAAGACGACTACCACGTTATGGACAGACCAGAACAGGTCATTATTCTGCGCCTCAGAACAGGACACAATAGATTACGCAACCACATGTATACAAAATTCAAGATTGGTGACACAGCCATGTGCACATGTGGTTTGGCGTCGCAGACAGCAGAGCACATACTCCAGGACTGCCCAAACTACAACATATCCAGGCGAACCTTCTGGCCTAGAGAGACAACAGTGGAAGATAAACTCTATGGACCGCTGAGTGAACTAAAAAAGACTGTTAGATTCATACAAGAGACAACATTGCAGCTATAGACATGTTTCAAGCAAACGAAAGAAGAAGAACATAACCAACAAGTCAAGACAAGGGAGGGCAGACCAATTTTTCTGTTTCAGATTTACTATCATAGAGGATCTGCAGGAAAATTACCTGCTAAATTACCTGTAGTCTTAATCCTATGCGAGGAGGGGAGTCACTGCTGAAACTATAAAGTATAAAGATCTTGATGTAAATGAACTACTGTTTTTTTTTTTTTTCGTATATGCATTTGATGTATTGGAATTGTTTCTTTCAAAAACTATAATGTTTATTACTAACTGTATAGTTAATAAATGATGGGGGAAAAAAAGGATGTCATTTCCTCTTGAGAGTATTTTTTAAAACTTTTCATAGTCAATTAGTTTAATCAAAACAACCTTAGATAAAATTAGGTTAACTGAGAGAGGAAAGGCAAGGAACCACCAAAAGGAGATTTTGGGAATTAAGGGGAAAAACTTGTAAATGTTTTCCTAGAGGTATTCCTTGGATTTCTGAGACTATTTATCGACTCAAGCAAGTGAGCCATTAAAGGTTAACATAATTAAACGGGCGGGATCACATTAGGAAAGAGGAGGTTAGCATCCTTTCTCTCTTTGGGGTTGAGCCATCAACCAAACATCCGACAGTCCATTGCACTAGACGTAGTAGTACGTGTCTTTTGACAGTGCTAGTTCAAAGGAGTGAGTGCAAAAAAGAAAAAAAAACTTGTAACAACCACTGCGTGTTAAAATCTAACGACTTTACAGCTTTTTGAAGTGTGCGAATGAATAGTTTCATTTATCATAATCTGTACCTTTCGCTAATGGCGTCGCTTGTGTGTCTTTCACCGGATCCCCGGTGATTTCTTTTTTTGCTTTTTGTTTTGTTTTTTTGTTCGCATATCCTCTACAGGACATCGCTTCCAACATCTGCATCTTTCAGCTGATTGTTGATTTCTTGGCAAGATTTACGCTCAGTAGTTTGCCATTGCTCACATACCCCTAAGTTACCGACACGGAGAGAACCGTTACCGATTCTCGCGCAAAGTCACGTTACTTATGAGAGAATACGGGATTACGGAGAAAGTCGTGTAATTTCTAGACCAGGGAGACCGGCCCCCAGTGATTTAGGAAAGTAAATTATTACAGACGTGTTATTCCATATTGTCTCTTGCTCCACCCAATCATTCTTTGCAGCACGAAAAGCATGATGGGATACTTTATCATGGAAATCAACCAACGAAATGCACACCTGCTTAACCTTTAGAGAAGGCCCAGCAGTGAGCAATGAACTAACAGAGATCCCTAAGGCAATCTCTTCATGAGAAGATGTCCGTATTTCTCTTCCCTTGCTGGTTGGTTTGTTGGTCTGGCGTGTATTTGGTGTTTTTGTCTTTGTATGCGAATATGTATCTCGCAATACACAGCTGGTCTGTTCCGTGTCTCTAATAAGCCGAAATACCACAGCGACAGAAGTAACGGCAAGAAGTTACTAGAAACAGTTTAAAGTTGAAAATTATTTTTAATTTGCATTGATTGGCACTCTGCAGGACTGTTGATGCATTGGAATTGTTTCTTTCAAAAACATTAATGTTTATTACTAACTGTATAGTTAATAAATAATGGGGAAAAAAGGATGTCATTTCCTCTTGAAAGTATTTTTTAAAACTTTTCATAGTTAATTAGTTCAACAATGTCAGTCCCAAGATGTAGATAATAGGGAAACAAAACTCGCTTACACTCAGGAAATAAATGACCGTAGACCCCGAGGTAGACCAAGAAGACGGTGGAGAGATAATACATACAGACCTACAAGCAATTGGAATCAACGACTGGCAAGAGAAGGTCCACCAGAGAGACGAATGGAGACGGATTGTATCTGCAGCAAAGAACCTCAATGGCTCGGAACGCTGAAGAAGAAGAAGATTGATTGACACTCATAGAACTAGAGGAAAGACGTAAATATTAAAGAAGACACGGGATAATATAAAAATTGAAACTGTAGTAACACTGGGATTTGAACCAACCCTCTCCAATGACGACAGCGCCTCTCTAAGAAAACAACCCAATTTTTCTTCGAAGCATGGTCAACTTAAATCTGTCTTCTTAAATTGTTATGTTGTCTGGTTTGTTCTCTAATCTATACACTATAAGTGTTGATCAGTACGTGTTAATATAATTGTCATACTATCGCAATGGCTGCGGGAGTCCCAACGTTTGCTATTTCGGAGCATCATAATTTAAAGGCAAAATTGCATCTCGAGGTCAGCATGGCTGAATGGACAAGAGCTCTCGTTCTTAAACATCCGGTGTGCTGGTGCCGAGGTAGCGGGTTCAGTTGGACTAAAATGTTGGCTTCTCGTCCTTACTTTTGGGACGTAAATTACAAGTACCTCTGAAGTCAAAGTGGGTTCTCCCGATGGCGAGGGACACTGGCAGTAAGTAAAACAAATCCACACACACACACAAGTCACCCCAGTGCACTAAAAGTAGTAGCACATGTATGTACTATGTCTGAGATAATAGCAAGCCAACGCAAGAGAGAGAGAGAGAAGAAGAGAGGGAGAGAGAGAGAGAGAGGGAGAGAGAGAGGGAGAGAGAGAGAGAGAGAGGAGAG
>JACEFZ010013992.1:0-48882 GCA_014155875.1 Cepaea nemoralis | reverse complement strand
AGTGTGTGCCGCGTGGTTACACACCCGCTTCACACGCGTGATCCGGGACTGTTTCCGGATCCGGTCAGGGATATGCACTACTGACGAGCTCAAATGAGGGCGGAAACTCGAGTATAGTGCTTCCATATTGACGTGGATAGGCCTTAGGTTCATACCAGAATGCGATCGGCGTTGCCAGTAGTGGGTTGTGCTCAATATTTAAATTTCAAATCCCTGAAACAACCACATAATCAATTGATTATTGCTCACTGGATTTAGGAGGCCTGGTGTTCCTTGCCAGTGAGAAGTCCTGATCGTTCGGGTCCCATCGATTGACGGACGTCGGTCGCGGCGATTGGGCGATCTTGAGCATAGCCTACGATGGGTAGCGTTGTGATGTTCTGTTGTGATAATTTGGTGTGTCCAGTGTGTGCCGCGTGGTTACACACCCGCTTCACACGCGTGATCCGGGACTGTTTCCGGATCCGGTCAGGGATATGCACTACTGACGAGCTCAAATGAGGGCGAAACTCGAGTATAGTGCTTCCATATTGACGTGGATAGGCCTTAGGTTCATACCAGAATGCGATCGGCGTTGCCAGTAGTGGGTTGTGCTCAATATTTAAATTTCAAATCCCGAAACAACCACGTAATCAATTGATTATTGCTCACTGGATTTAGGAGGCCTGGTGTTCCTTGCCAGTGAGAAGTCCTGATCGTTCGGGTCCCATCGATTGACGGACGTCGGTCGCGGCGATTGGGCAATCTTGAGCATAGCCTACGATGGGTAGCGTTGTGATGTTCTGTTGTGATAATTTGGTGTGTCCAGTGTGTGCCGCGTGGTTACACACCCGCTTCACACGCGTGATCCGGGACTGTTTCCGGATCCGGTCAGGGATATGCACTACTGACGAGCTCAAATGAGGGCGAAACTCGAGTATAGTGCTTCCATATTGACGTGGATAGGCCTTAGGTTCATACCAGAATGCGATCGGCGTTGCCAGTAGTGGGTTGTGCTCAATATTTAAATTTCAAATCCCGAAACAACCACATAATCAATTGATTATTGCTCACTGGATTTAGGAGGCCTGGTGTTCCTTGCCAGTGAGAAGTCCTGATCGTTCGGGTCCCATCGATTGACGGACGTCGGTCGCGGCGATTGGGCAATCTTGAGCATAGCCTACGATGGGTAGCGTTGTGATGTTCTGTTGTGATAATTTGGTGTGTCCAGTGTGTGCCGCGTGGTTACACACCCGCTTCACACGCGTTATCCGGGACTGTTTCCGGATCCGGTCAGGGATATGCACTACTGACGAGCTCAAATGAGGGCGAAACTCGAGTATAGTGCTTGCATATTGACGTGGATAGGCCTTAGGTTCATACCAGAATGCGATCGGCATTGCCAGTAGTGGGTTGTGCTCAATATTTAAATTTTAATTCCCGAAACAACCACGTAATCAATTGATTATTGCTCACTGGATTTAGGAGGCCTAGTGTTCCTTGCCAGTGAGAAGTCCTGATCGTTCGGGTCCCATCAATTGACGGACTTCGGTCGCGGCGATTGGGCGATCTTGAGAATAGCCTACTGTGACGGGACAGCCCCGGCAACATCATAATTACCCAAGTTTTCAAGGAATTACAGAGCCCACAATATTTTTCTAAAATTCTCTAAAAGAATAAACGTTCCCCAGAAGAGGATAAAAACGTAAGAGAAAAATACAGAGTCACTTAGAGCCCGCACTATCATTTTTACTACATTGGTAGATCAAAGCAATGTCTGGTCTCTACATCTAAGAGATTTTCCCTTTGATGTTCTGATCAACCAGCCATCGCGGAGCCAGTCAGTTGAGATTGACGTGTTAGTTTACAAGCCTGCGGTTGGAATAGGGACTGTTCAACAGGACCTAACGTGTGAACCAGCCACGGCAGAATGGGAGATAAGAGGGTCAGCCAGACCCGTCTGAAATAATACATGGCAGTGCTACTCAGGGGAAAACCCCGTGTGATCCAAAGACGGCAATATAATGCAGGCCTAACACCTTATCTAAAATCTGTAATTGCCACCACAAGGGAGAAATTAGAACCAGATGCCTAACACCTCACTGCAATACAGCGGCAAAGTAGGAACACATGGCTGACACCTTTTTTCCAGCAACCCAGGAAGGCGGGTGTTAACAGCAGATTGGAATGTAATGACGCAACGTCTGTTGCAGGGGCCAATTCATTGTTTCAGGAATGTGGCGGGGCATTGGTCAATTTGATTGACAAATGAAACTACCGTCCACAGGAAAGGAGGAGGGGTGAAAAGAATTTGGCACTTAATCCATCTGGGTAAACCATCTTACATGGAAAAATAGGCGGAGTTAATGAAAATGGGACATATTAATTAACCAACCTGGAAACTAGCCAGGAATTGAATAGAATAAAACTACATGCATGGCCAGCAAGACTTCAGACGCAAATTCACAATAGCATTCTTAGGATACCTACTGGAGAAATATTAACATTTCGTTCTGTTGGACTTCTGTACGAAGTATTATGATGGAATTTCCTAGCTATAAACCAGGTAAACCATTATTCTGATTAGTTTGTCTGCTAGTCTGAAGGCTTGTGTAGTTTCCTGTTTTTACATATTCTCCAAAACTTTACACTCGTGGATTTTCTTTGTACTTAATGTTCCAGTTTCTAGATTTACTATTACACTGTGAACTTTATCTTCTTCTTTTATTCACCACTTGGTTGTCTGATTTGTTGTATGTGATAATTTGGAGAAATCCATTATCCAAGCTACATGAGCGTGTGGCTTATTCATGTACAGGAGATACATTTAGATTCATCCTGTATGATGTTAAACATTGGGGAGACTGACTACTTAGGAGAAATTCCTGAGAGCTACCAGTCTCTTGATAGCGTCCAATTAACATTGATTATTTGGACCAACACTTTGAGTGCCTACCAAGATTGTGGTGAAACCACTTGGTTTGAGGAATGGCACCAGTTCGCCTTGTCTGCATGATGTCTGCATGAGGACAGACATGACTTAGGACATTCAATATCCCAGACAGATTCAGGGAAGGCATTTAATGTTCGACAGGACTGTGCGACCAGTCCTTCCGACAAGACAGTATGAATGAATCAGAAAGGGAGAGTGTAAGTGAGGTGAACTTATATGGGAAACACTCCATTACACAAATGTATATGGATATGTATGTTTTGAGCTATAGATGTTCTAAATAGTTTTATGAATATATACATATATATATTTATTTATTTAGAACTGATATGTTTATGTAACATGCCATCATATATATCATCATACCATCATATATTATGACTTGAATGTATGTTTATATGAATGTATAGACATATGTGTTTGAGATGTGTAGACGTAGATACTACCCATCTCCGTTCGTTTCATTCCAGATCTCTTAGGAGCAATGGACAGTCAACAACCCATATCAGGAAGTGACTTAGCCTTGTGAGGGACCAATTTGGACTCCTTCAATCTGACAGTGAACTGCGTCTCACTGGGGGAAGCATGACCTATGTGCTTCTGAGCTTTTCAGCCAGATGAGTTACGTATACCATAATATAATCATCATCATCATATGATCATCAATAGCAATAATAAACACAGTTGTTGTATTTTAAACTCAGTTGTCTGTATAATTCTAAATGTTTATAAATGTTTGTGTAGCGTAATCAAGTACACACATTATTGTATCATTTAGTGGGGGTTCGCACATATTGTCCAGAAGTGGGAATCTATGTCCGGGAGGTATCTTGCCTATGCAGTCATAAGTAACCAGATTACGTTGCATGTCTTAACTCCTCCTTTCTCACTTCTGGTGATACCAAGTACAGCCAAAACTATATAGATATATTCTATCTTCAACGAGCCACTTCTTGGCTGTTTTCTTGAGTATCAGGGACAGTGTCTTAAATCAGCATACCAGACACGTGTTCCACGTTTTCTCTCTGGGATTAGTCAGTGGTAATTCGTCCCTTCTGACAGAGTTAGGGGATCTCAAACTGTATCCAGAACTAACCACCAGTAGAAGAAAATGATTTTGGCTGAGTGGTTGCCCAACCGGGAGCTACCTCAAGCCAGTTGGTGACACCTACGGTGGGTAGCGTTGTGATATTCTGTTGTGATAATTTGGTGTGTCCAGTGTGTGCCGCGTGGTTACACACCCGCTTCACACGCGTGATCCGGGACTGTTTCCGGATCCGGTCATGGATATGCACTACTGACGAGCTCAAATGAGGGCGAAACTCGAGTATAGTGCTTCCATATTGAAGTGGATAGGCCTTAGGTTCATACCAGAATGCGATTGGCGTTGCCAGTAGTGGATTGTGCTCAATATTTAAATTTCAAATCCCGAAACAACCACGTAATCAATTGATTATTGCTCTCTGGATTTAGGAGGCCTGGTGTTCCTTGCCAGTGAGAAGTCCTGATCGTTCGGGTCCCATCGATTGACGGACGTCTGTCGCGGCGATTGGGCGATCTTGAGCATAGCCTACGATGGGTAGCGTTGTGATGTTCTGTTGTGTCAACGCCTCACCTTTATAGATATTAATTAAAGGGCTGCAACTCCCGCCCAAGGGATAGAAGTGAGTCACTCCGGGGCCCGAGTAATCTAGAGCCTTCTCGAAGGACTGGTCATTGAGTCCATGGTTCTGTGGACACTGATGTGGCCCGCCTATTGCAGGGTCCACGAGGAACTCGGACAGAGTTACCACCCGTGTCGGATTGGGACACGTGTGGACGGGCAGAGGACAGACGGACTTCAGAGAGACAACAGGGCCTGCCTTAGAGGGACTCAATAGATATCAATAGATATATAGACATAGGCTAGATAGTTTGCTAGACTGTTGTATGATAACTATGTGTGATGATGTTAACTATCTGTGATATGTAATACTGCGCGGGATTGTTAACCCACTGCGCCAACGCACTGTATATTGAAATACAATAAATGTTCGATACCATATTGAACGGAGTTATTGTTGCCTGTGTGAACCCGAGCTCAGATACCTAGACATGAGCAAGACGATGACAGGCTTTTTGGGGGCTTATTCTCCGGTTTTGGCATAAGATCTAATGTTACACAGCTATTTATTGCCAAGTAAAATCACTAAATGAATTATATCAAATTGATTTTGTACAACCAATTGATAACTTTACAAGTTTAAAATATTAGTAGCTATCTAGCGATAAAGTAGAATTAATTTGAGTCCCTCAGCAGTGTCTCAGCAGTGCCTCAGCAGTGTGTCCCTCATTATTGTGATTACTATAAACTATTTTGACATGATTGTGACATTTTTTTGACTGTTACTAATGTTTTCTCACTCTACGAGCAGATTGTTCCGCGAATAGTGGCGCGTGCAACCTATGTAACCTTTCCAACAGTGGCGAGAGTACAAGACAACATCCGCAAGTTCTGGGATTAAAAGCTAAGTTTCATATCATACCCATGGCAAGAAGAAAAAAAAAAGAAGAAAAACTGTCAGAATGGGCACAGAAAACGCACGCAGAAAACATTGCCCGTGAAGAAAGAGCGATAGAACGAGAATAAAAACAAAGGCAAGTGCAGGCAGAAGAAAAGAAAATGCAAATTGAGGCAGAACAAAAGAAAATGCAAGTGCAGGCAGAAGAAAAGAAAATGCAAATTGAGGCAGAACAAAAGAAAATGCAAATTGAGGCAGAAGAAAAGAAAATGCTAATTGAGGCAGAAGAGAAAAAGATGCAAATGCAAATTGAAGAGAAGAAAATGCAATTGCAGGCTCAGGAGAAACAGATGGAGCTTGAGGCAGCGGCCAAACAAGCCCAATTGAATGCCGATACACAAATAAAACTAAAACAGATGGAGATTGAGTCCAACGTAGAAATATCTGTGAATAAACTAAAAAGCAAAGAGGATGAACAAAAATATAACAAGTATAAAGGCCTCGTGAAGGCATTCTGCTCAGGAGATTCCATCAGTGCCTACTTGGAAAATTTTGAGTGTCTAATGTCCTACCATAAGATCATAAAATCAGATTGGGCATTCATTTTAATGAGAAACTTAGCTCTTGAACCTTTAAAAGTAATAGAGACAGTGCCACAGGAAATGCGAAAAGACTATGACTATTTAAAGCAACGCATTCTCCAACATTTTTCTTTAGATACTGCAGGTTACCAACAACAGTTTGCCAAATTATCTCCACAACCAAATCAAACCTTTATAGATTATGTCAGTACAGTCCAAGACGTGTGTACAAAGTGGATTAACTCGGCTAAAACTAACAACAGCCATGACAAACTAAAAGAGCTCATTATTATGGATAAGATAATTAGTACAATCCCTACACCTTTTGCTAAGTTTTTAAAACAAATGGACTGTAAAAGTATTCAGGAAATCGAGTCCAAGGGGAATGCATTTTTCACAGCAAACAGAGACATTTTTCATCTAAACATAAGTCAAAACGATACAGCAGCAGCAGTAGTGAACACCAAATACTCGAAACAAACAGAAAATAAACTTAAACCGCGCTCAAGTGGCAGTAAACCAGTGAAATGCCAATATTGCAGTTTGAATCACGACCCATACGCGATGTGCGATAAATCGCCTAACTATCCTCACCACCTCAAAATGATGGTGGAGAAGCAGAAGACTAAGCGCAATGCTTACCAGAGAGCGGTCAAATGTTTTTTTTGCGGGAGCTTTGGCCACTATAGTCGCTTCTGTGAGGGCCGAAAGTTATTGAAACAGGCCAATGCTGCACTAGTGGAAACGTCGTCAGACGAAGAGATTGAATCACTGAATGATTGTGACAATCAAAACGACAATGTAAGTGAGCTTGGAAATGCTGTACAAATTATTGACACCATTACAGACAGTAAGTGTAACACCTGTATGAAGTTCCAACTTGACACAACATTACTATGTGGCCACACTATCCCTATTTCAAATGAAACAGCCAACGCTGCTTTGTCATCTACAGCAAGCTAGTTTTTTCAACAGGGTTTGTAAATAACAAAAAGTGCACATTAATTCGGGATTCCGGCGCAACGCTCTGTGGGATTAAGAAAACATTAATAGACACTAAAGACTACACAGACAAACATGTGACTTGTCGCACATTCTCAGGCACTATAGAGAAATACCCCCTTGCTCTTGTCGAAATTCGAACACCGTTCATATCAGGACAAGTATTGTGCGCTGTCCTTGAAAATCCAGTCGCTGATATTATACTTGGGACCCTGCCCAACATACAACCGTGCTCTGAAAAGGAAATCAGAGACTGGGAGCATAAAAACGGCATCCACCACCCAAACAGCGATGCTACAGAGAAACACCATTCATGCTTGTCTCAATCTGCCAAAAGACCAAGGGAGACAACCACTGAGGTAATTCAGAAAGAATTCACCGAGGTGTACAATGCAGGGGCGGTCGAATTTGTGAGTGATACGACCGAATTAAAACCTCGAATTGAGGATGCTACCGATCTACCAAGTACCAAGCCTGTAGATGTGCAACAAAACACACAACACACAAATGCAATAACACGACAGACAACCCATAAAACCAACACCGACCAACTGCAGGAATCACTAAAAATTATAGCGCCAAACTCTACCAACACTAATTTTGGAAATGAACAGAAAGCAGATCCTACACTTTCACCATATTTTAAGTTAGTAGGACTTAAACCAAAATTAACAAAGAACGCATCGTGGACATTTAGGCTACAGAACAATATCTTAACGAGATTATACACAACAAAACAAACCACGATACAGCAAGTAGTGTTACCACAAGCACATCGAGACAAAGTTCTAAAGATAGCCCATGACTCACCTTTTGGAGGTCATATGGGGTACGAAAAGACCAGGGCTAGGGTCCTGACCCAGTTTTATTGGCCAAAGTTTTGCCAAGATATAAAAACCTTTTGTAGATCTTGTGATATATGTCAGAAACTGGTGAAAAAGGGGAAAAACCCTACGGCAGAAGTCCAATCAACGACACTTGCCTCGAGGCCTTTCCAAATCGTGGCAGTTGACCTAGTAGGTCCGTTGAATCACATTTCAAGTAAAGGGAATAGATATATTTTTACTCTTATTGATGTATGTACGAGATGGTCAGAAATGCTTCCATTAAGATCTATCTCCTCTAAGGATGTGACGGACATATTATTAAATATTTTCTCCCGTTTTGGCTTCCCGGAGAAAATAATTTCTGATAGAGGAACCCAGTTCATATCGAATGCCACCCAATCAGTAACTAAGTTACTAGGCATCAAGCAATGTTTCACCAGTCCCTATCGACCGGCCGCAAATGGTATCTGCGAGAAATTAAATGGGGACCTGAAACATATGCTAGCTAAAGTGACAGCTGAAAATCCAGCCGATTGGGACATACTTCTCCCAACGGTGCTGTTCGCATATAGAGAAGTCCCGCAATCAAGTACAGGGTTCTCTCCCTTCGAATTGATGTATGGAGCGAACCCAAGAGGACCTCTCACTATTTATAAAGAGATCATATCACAACCTGTAGATATCCAACTATCCATTTCTACCTATGATTTAGTCACTGACACCAGAGACAAAATCATACGTTCCTGTATACTGGCCAGAACATCACTACAGGAGAAAGGTTTTAAATACAGGCAGTACGCCAACAGAGGTGCAAAAACAATTGTACTAAATCCAGGTCAGGATATTTTACTACTGCTACCTGACAAAAGAGATTTACTATCAACCTCTTGGCAGGGACCTTTTAAGATTATTAGAAGAATTTCGGAAGTTGATTACGAAATCTCTTTAAATGGAAAGTTGAAAATATTCCATGTAAATATGTTGAAACCATACTATGCTAGACAGGACATTGAGACAAGTGAGCAGACGCAGCTAACTGGTGACAGAGACGAAACGACAATTACCCAACGGAATGACACCTCGACAAATGAAGCATCGTTAACGACACACTCTTACGACGACAAAAACGACGAAGACATATGGACATTACCGACAATCTGTGATATCGACAACGACGACAAATTTGACGACAGATTGACAACGATTGATCTCGACGACGACGACAATGACATTGAGGACAATTTACAAACAATAGCATCTGTGATAAATCAGACAGACGTAGACAATACTGAAATCCCAGTACCTATTATGACTGACGACGGGAGTATAAATGACATACATATCTCTAACGCTTTGACACAACAACAGCGACAAGACATTTTGACACTCCTTAACGAGTATAAATCTATCTTTTCTAACAAACCTGGACGCACTGACAAAATAACACATTCAATTGTGCTGACAGATCTGACAAAGGTCAAATGTAGACCATATTCTATTCCTCTCCATTACAGAGCAAATTTAGACAAAGAAATTTTAGATTTAGAGAAAAATGGAATAATTCAAAAATCGATGTCTCAATATTCTTCACCGATTGTCCTGGTGAAAAAGAAGGACCAGACAATCCGTTTGTGCATCGACTATAGGGTATTAAATACAAGAACCACAACGGATGCAGAGCCAATGAACAGTTGTGAAGATCTCATTTTAAATATGGCTCAATCATCCTTATTTTCCAAGACTGATTTAGCGAAATGATATTGGCAAGTGCTACTACACCCTTCTTCTAGACATATAAAAGCATTCGCAACACCCCTCGGTTTGTACGAATAGCTATATCTCCCATTTGGTCTCAAGAACGCACCGGCCACATTTGTTAGATTAACAAGATTGTTATTACACGGAATTAAAGATGTTGAAGCCTATATTGATGATATATGCATCCATTCTTCTAATATGACTTCTCACTTAATTACACTCAAACAAGTCTTCAACCAAATCTCTCTTTTTGGACTTACTATCAAACCTTCCAAGGTTGAATTAGGCTATAGACAAATAGACTTCCATGGTCATAGAATTTCTGAAGGCAAATTGTTGACAGATGATAAAATTGTTTCCAAGATTCTTAATCTAGAAGTTCCTACCACAAAGAAACAAATTAGAAGTTTACTAGGTCTTATTAACTATTATTCTAAATTTATTCCACATTGGGCAGAACTTACCTCAGTCTTGTCTGATATGTTAACTAAAGATCATCCATCAAAAATTTGTAAAAGTACCAGCTTAGACGATGCAATGTGTAGATTGAAACGTATTTTTTTCTAATCCACCAGTCTTACGATTACCCAACATAAATTTACCCTTTATTTTGACCACAGATGCGAGTGCTATCGCAATAGGAGGATGTTTAATGCAGGAAGTGGATGGAGTGAGACACCCGATTCTCTACGTAAGCCGCAAACTAAAGAAGGCAGAGACCCGGTATGCTACAGTGGAATTGGAGGCTTTAAGCCTACTGTTTTGTGTATTGGGATTATCTAAGTTCCTCTTGGGTAGTCACTTTGTTGTGCTCACTGACAATTCGCCATTGTTGGTCCTTAACCAAGGGTCACCTAAAAACCATCGTTTAAAAAGATGGTGTCTTCTTCTTCAAGATTTCGACTTCGAAATCCGCCATATCAGAGGCACCGACAACATTATGGCTGACCTATTATCACGGCAAACGAATGCGCCAGTAGAATGACTTTTAGCACATCGACCATTCGCCATACTAGAAACTGTGATACTTTTAGTCTGTGGCATATAACAGTGTAACTCTACACCTGCTAGAGAACTCTCAGTGAATAGGTTACTTACGACACCCACGAACATGAAACTTTAAGAGCTATACTTTAAGAGCTATACTTTAAGAGCTATACTATCAAGTGCCCAAGCTCTAGAACGATCCCAGCAAGAAACGTTAACTGTGTTTCAACCAATAATATCAACCAGTGAACTGACTCTGAATACTGTAAGAACACTTTATACGGGACATTGAGAACAATCCATACTTGCTGTTGCTACGAAACTTTGCAAACAGCCGAAACAGAACGACGTCGACTACAACACTCAAGAGACAGCCATACTAACTTTAACATTCATGGCATAACACGCTAACAACAGGAGGACAACGCACACATCATCGTTGGATTTAGTTACTTAATTAATTAATTACTTTAGTATTAAATATGTATTATATTTGCATTAATTATGTATATAAAATGTGTTAACCTATAATTTGTACATATTCTACTATAATATTACAGGCGGTTCCATTCATAGGCTAAAGAACCTTCCTATGCAATTGTCTCTGTGTAAATTATAACCCATTTTTGACTCATCGTACAAATAGTACGTATTTTCTTAAAGGGAAAAGATCGCCTATTCCATTTTTTCTAAGGGCAATAACACTTACCTCAACTTTAATTATATATTTTAATCAAATACTATTTTGAATGAAAGGTGAGTGAATGACAGCGTGAATGAATTAAATGAGAGAACGATCTACTGAGCGGACAAATTGTACGCAAAACGTATTTATTTTAATTTGTCTGCGTCTTTCGTGTAAAATTGCTTGACTTGTCTAAATTGTTGATACATGTTTAGTAGTTAGTTTAATATACTTAGTTTAGTAGTTAGTTTAATATACTTAGTTTAGGACATAGGATACATCTAAGCACCACTACTTGGAATGCCTGATCATGTATTGCACACAGTGGAGTAATTCATGATTGAGGTTATCCCAACTCGTGACGCTTGGAAATAAGCCACACATTCAGCACACACGTTACACAAACCTTAAAACTCAACACTATCAATTTAAAATACAGTCACTTTATTAGAAACAGCAACTTATTAGTCAACACACTAACAAGCCAACACGGACACGTGTAGTCTGAGTGGACAAAATAACAACGTAACTACATATTTAGCATTATATAACATACGAGAGTAAAAGTGTATTGAAATGCACACACAGATCAAGATTTGAAGGTGTACTTAATTAGCCAGGACTTCGGTCTTGTTAATCCTCTTTAATACAGAGGTTAATTGTCTTGGTATCAGTGGGGTACTATGAGAAGGACGGGTTGTAAATACAACTACTAAACGTCACGTAACTTCGGTCAGATAAGCATTTTTAAGGACACAGGAGAGAGAGTGATCTCTTCACCAAATCAGAGAAGTGGTGTATGGGAGAATACATGAGTTTTCATGCCAGTATGTAGGTTACCAGGTTACTGTCCACCAAACTACAAACACCGACTTTATGTGATTCGGTGACAGAATTAGAACAGATCTAATTACCCTATAACAAACCATGATATCAGGGGAGAGGCTGGAATCCTGTCACCGCCTCACCTTTATAGATATTAATTAAAGGGCTGCAACTCCCGCCCAAGGGATAGAAGTGAGTCACTCCGGGGCCCGAGTAATCTAGAGCCTTCTCGAAGGACTGGTCATTGAGTCCATGGTTCCGTGGACACTGATGTGGCCCGCCTATTGCGGGGTCCACGAGGAACTCGGACAGAGTTACCACCCGTGTCGGATTGGGACACGTGTGGACGGGCAGAGGACAGACGGACTTCAGAGAGACAACAGGGCCTGCCTTAGAGGGACTCAATAGATATCAATAGATATATAGACATAGGCTAGATAGTTTGCTAGACTGTTGTATGATAACTATGTGTGATGATGTTAACTATCTGTGATATGTAATACTGCGCGGGATTGTTAACCCACTGCGCCAACGCACTGTATATTGAAATACAATAAATGTTCGATACCATATTGAACGGAGTTATTGTTGCCTGTGTGAACCCGAGCTCAGATACCTAGACATGAGCAAGACGATGACAGTTGTGATAATTTGGTGTATCCAGTGTGTGCCGCGTGGTTACACACCCGCTTCACACGCGTGATCCGGGACTGTTTCCGGATCCGGTCAGGGATATGCACTACTGCCGAGCTTAAATGAGGGCGAAACTCGAGTATAGTGCTTCCATATTGACGTGGATAGGCCTTAGGTTCATACCAGAATGCGATCGGCGTTGCCAGTAGTGGGTTGTGCTCAATGTTTAAATTTTAAATCCCGAAACAACCACATAATCAATTGATTATTGCTCACTGGATTTAGGAGGCCTGGTGTTCCTTGCCAGTGAGAAGTCCTGATCGTTCGGGTCCCATCGATTGACGGACGTCGGTCGCGGCGATTGGGCGATCTTGAGCATAGCCTACGATGGGTAGCGTTGTGATGTTCTGTTGTGATAATTTGTTGTGTCCAGTGCGTGCCGCGTGGTTACACACCCGCTTCACACGCGTGATCCGGGACTGTTTCCGGATCCGGTCATGGATATGCACTACTGACGAGCTCAAATGAGGGCGAAACTCGAGTATAGTGCTTCCATATTGACGTGGATAGGCCTTAGGTTCATACCAGAATGCGATCGGCGTTGCCAGTAGTGGGTTGTGCTCAATATTTAAATTTAAATCCCGAAACAACCACGTAATCAATTGATTATTGCTCACTGGATTTAGGAGGCCTGGTGTTCCTTGCCAGTGAGAAGTCCTGATCGTTCGGGTCCCATCGATTGACGGACTTCGGTCGCGGCGATTGGGCGATCTTGAGCATAGCCTACGATGGGTAGCGTTGTGATGTTCTGTTGTGATAATTTGGTGTGTCCAGTGTGTGCCGCTTGGTTACACACCCGCTTCACACGCGTGATCCGGGACTGTTTCCAGATCCGGTCAGGGATATGCACTACTGACGAGCTCAAATGAGGGCGAAACTCGAGTATAGTGCTTGCATATTGACGTGGATAGGCCTTAGGTTCATACCAGAATGCGATCGGCGTTGCCAGTAGTGGGTTGTGCTCAATATTTAAAATGCTTTCATTAATAATACTCCGTATTTCACATCGCCGTCTGGGGCTCCCAAGAAAAAACTATATAAGGATCAACTACATTGTTCAAAACTAGGAACTAGCATACTAGCGAAGAACATAAAATATCCTGAACGTACACAACAATTAGAACCAGTTACAGGAGTAAACCGATCTTCACCTCCGGCTGTAGCCATCTCTCAGTGTTCAGAAAACACTCAACCTCTGCCCACACCACCCTTGCCTATTTCCCAGGAATACTAGGCCGTAAATAGCGACCCAGGCTCCAATCCCAATATTGCTAACTATGGTGCATTGTTTCCTCCCTTGCCCATAAAACAGTCTCCACCTATCATGTCAAAGGGGACACCGTTAAACAATGTTGCGGTGCCCCAGATGCCTGCTTCCAATGTAGGCACTTCCAGTAGCTCTCATAGCAGTTGTCCCTCGTTGGACGGTTATCCACACTCTCATCAGTGGAATTGTCAACTTTAACAGCTAATGCAATACAATCCCGCACCAAGCTTTAATGATGTCACTCCATCACAGACATTGTCCTACCCCCTCTAATAGACTTAACTACCACTAAATAAAGTTTCAAAACCTCTGAAATTTTTCTACCACAAGCGACATCATCTTTTCATTGTGTAATGTCCGCCAATCACGATCAGTGGCTCAACAAAGATGGTCTACATATAGGCCATCTCAACATCTATCATTTGCTCAATAAATTACCTGAGCTTTCAGTAATACTGTGCAAACGGTTCCATGTGTTTGGAATCACAGAAAGCCGTCTCAGCAACAAAATAACCGACTCTGAAATCTCTCTTAAGGGGTTTACAGTAATTCGAAGAGACGCAAATCAAAAATTAGAGACAGGTATTGCTGTATACATTTCCAATTCTCTCAACTGTTCCCGTAGAAGTGACCACGAGATAGAAAAGATAGAATGTGTTTGGTTAGAGGTGAAGCCAGTCAGCCAGCAACCGTTTCTCATTGGATACCTATATCGGAATCCTTGTGCTGGGTATAGTTGGTATGACTGTTTCACTACAATGATGGATAGGGTGTTTACAGCAGGTAGAGAAGTCATTCTATTAGGTGACGTTAGCATAGATATCACCAAATCCAACCAGGCATGGGACGATATCATTCTATCTTACAATTTCAAACAACTAATAAATCGTCCCAAAAGAGTTACAGACACATCCTCAACTATAATTGATCATATATATGTTACTTGTCCAGTTAATATTACCGAATGTTCTGTTCCTGTTAGTGCAGTTAGTGACCATTACCCAATATGTTGTACATGGTAGAAAATTGGGTTCAAAACTCCTAAAAATAAACATTTAAGCATAAAATTTAGAAACTGTAAAGCTCTCAGCCAAAATTTATTTTAGACGACTTAAAAAATGCAGCCCTTGAACATGTTTACCAACTTCCTGATCCGGATGATGCACTAGCTTACTGGACAAAGACAGTCTACAATATATTTGATAAACATGTGCCAGGCAAAGAAGTTCGAGTCAAGAATCAACATAAGTCCCCGTGGGTCTCTAGCGAAGTTCTCGAAATCATGAGAGAACGAGATACAGCACACAAAAATAAAGATTTTATCAATTACCGCAGACTAAGAAATAAAGTTAAGTATGAAATTCGTAGGATAAAGAAAGATCATTTCAAAAATTTTATTGTAGATAAATCAAATAACACAAATATATGCAAGGCTATTAACTTGCTAACCAACAATAAACACGCTTCAGAGTCAGCAATACCAAACTCTTTAACATGCGAGGATTTCAGATACTTCTTTCAATCAGAAATAGAGAATCTAAAGTCAACAATACCAGACTCAGTATGTAATTTAAATTCACTGTCATCATTCTGTGAAGGGTGGTGCTCTAGAAATATTCCCCCCTGAGATTCCCTTGATGTCTGTTGCAGAAGTATATAAATATCTCTCGAATCTCAAAGCAACAAATTCAGAAGGCCTAGATAGTATCAGTAATAGAATTCTTCGGTGTGCTGCACCAATTATTAGTGAATCCTTAACGTTCATATATAACTAGTGCCTGTCCAAAAACTACTTTCCATCTGCCTTTAAAGTTGCTAAAGTGTATCCTCTACTTAAAAATGGCTCAACTGATATTAGCGTCTTGGGTAATTATATACCTATTTCCTTACTACCGTCGCTATCAAAGCCATTAGAAAAACACATGCATAAAATAACACTACATCATTTAATTAACAACGATCTAATAATTGACATTCAGTCTGGGTTTCGGCCTAAATATTCTTGCCAT
The DNA here is from genome assembly GCA_014155875.1 of Cepaea nemoralis. NCBI lineage: Eukaryota > Metazoa > Mollusca > Gastropoda > Stylommatophora > Helicidae > Cepaea > Cepaea nemoralis. Next base: position 32,815 of record JACEFZ010013992.1, on the reverse strand, counting down.
AGGGCCCTTACAAATATGACCGATAACTGGCATCTTTGTATCAACAATGGCAACATTTTTGGAGCAGTATTTGTAGACTTTAAAAAAGCCTTTGATATGGTAGATCATGATATTTTAATTAGAAAATTAAAACAAGTGAAGACTAGCACCAATATGGTGAACCTAATTACGTCATTTTTATCTGACAGACAACAAGTAGTGTCCTTCAATAACTGTCTATCAAGACCCACACAACTTAAATTTGGTGTGCCTCAGGGCTCAATACTAGGTCCGCTGCTTTTTGCAGTGTATATTAACGATCTTCCTTTATACCTCAATACTTCGTGTGACCTATTTGCGGACGACTGCACTATTTACACTAGTCAAGAGAGCCTTTGTGACTTAGAGAGCTCTTTACAAAACGAACTTGACAACCTTAGTAGATAGAGCAATGAAAATAGCATGTTAATTAACATCGACAAAGCCAAATCCATGCTAATAACGACCAGACAAAAACTACAGACCCTAGCCATAACTGGGACCCCTCGAGCTCCACGTGAACACGTTACCTATAATTAATGTAAATGAACATAAAACATTAGGTCGTTTAATTGACAGACATTTAAACTGGAGCTCTCATGTTCACGTCCTTACCAAGAGAATAGCACAAAAAGTTTACCAACTTGCTAAAATTCAGCATTTTTTGGATGAAAGCACACGAAAAATATTCTATGCATCCTATATCCAATCACCTCTCGATTATTGTTCCACAGTCTGAGATGGTTGCCCTAAATCTAATATGAAACGATTGTGTTCGCTTCAAAACCGCGCTATACGTCTAGTTTCTAGCATAAAGCACTTGAAAGTAATAAATTATACAGCCATCTAAGACTTCTACCACTTTGAAAGCGCTTCCTTTTTAACAAAGCCAAATTAGTGAATAAAATTATATCTGAAAATACACCAGAGTATCTTCTACCGTTAATTCAATCTAATGCAATGAACAGTAAGCGCTTAAATGTATTGCAGCTTCCTAAGCCTATAAATATGGGTATCCATTGGGTTGACAAAATTCTAGAAGACCTGGACTTTGCCGACGACATAGTGCTTTTGCGTTCAACACACTCGGATGCCCAAGAGAAAATAAACCACCTCCAAAATGTTTCAGGGCAAATTGGTCTCCAAATTAACACCACAAAAACAAAGACTATTGATCTTACCAACAGTTCAGATGACACCAAATTGAACAGCTACGTTCTTGAAAAAGTCAACAGCTTTACATACCTAGGAAGCAAAATGACATCTACAGGGGACTCAACACCAGAAATATCATCTATAATCGCACTGGCATCTAGTGCCTTCAATAAACTGTCAAACATCTGGAAGTCAAAGACACTCAGCAAACACACAAAACTTAAAATCTTTAACTCTTGCGTGATTCCAGTGTTAACGTATGGATGTGAAAGTTGGAAATCAACGGTAGCTTTAGATAAAAAATTAGACAATTTTGAGAACAAATGTCTTAGAAGACTTCTAAACATCCACTGGACAGACTTCAGAACCAATTCGCAAATAAGACAAGAGACTAAGCAAGATACAGTATCCAATTTCATAAGAAGACGCCGTTGGAACTACATCGGCCATGTACTCAGAATGGACAAGTCAAGACTCCCCTATCAAGCCCTCATATGGTCACCAGAAGGGAAAAGAAAACGGGGAAGACCAAGAGAGACCCTGCGTAGAACCATCATTAGAGAAGGCTCATTCAATGGCCAAGTAAATATCCAAGATCTACAACAGGTAGCAGCGAACCGCCAAGCATGGAGAGACAGGACTTCTGCCCTATGCGCCGCCTTAGGCTCAAGAGGAAAGACTAACTAACTAACTAACTAACTAAGCCTAGATTGGACTTATACAAAACTTGTTTCGCATATTCTGGTGCTCACTTGTGGAATAGCCTTCAACCAGATCTGAAAACTGCAATGAGTCCCTACACATTCAACCGAAAACTCTTTCAATACTTACTTCATACCGACTATATGCCTCCATAAGTCACCTACTGGTATCATTTTTCCACTATCATTCTTCACTGTATGTGTGTGAGCGAGACAGTGGGTGAGATAGTGAGTGAGAAAGAGTGTGAGTGGAAGAATTAGTATGAGTGAGAGTGACAGAGTATGCATGCGCGTGTGCCTGAGTGAGTGTAAAAGTGACTGAGTGTGTGTGGACATATGTGTGAGAGATTTAGTAAGAGAATGAGTGAATCTGAAAGAGTGCGTGTGTTGTGTGTCTGCCTGTCTGTGTGATAGAGTGTGAAAGTTAGTGAGTGAGTGTGAGTTAGAGAGTCAGCGAGTAAGTGAGTGAGCAAGGGAGCGTGAGTGAGTGAGAGAGAATTTGTGGGTATGCGTGTATGTGCGCGAATGAGTGAGTGTGAGAGCGAGTGAGTGTGTGTGTAAAAGAGAGAGCATGGGTGAATGAGAGAGTGCATGAGAAAGTGTGGATGTATGTGTGTGCATGTCTGTATGTGTGTATGGGTGTATATGTGTGTGTACATGTGCGTATCTGTGTGTGCCTCTGTGTGTATGTATGTACGTGTGTTAAGGTGTGCGTTCATGTGTTTATATGCGTTTATATGCATGTGCGTGTGTATATGTGTGTATGGATGAGTGTGTATGTGTGCTCGTGTATGTATTGTATATTGTTGTGTGTGTAAGTGTGCATGCATGCAGGTTTAAGGCAAAGTGTACCGCAAGGTGTACCGCAAAGAAACATGGACTGGCCAATACTTAAATTTTCAGAGCTTCGCACCTGTCCAGTACAAACGGGGCTTAGTACGGACCCTGTTTGACCGTGCTAGGAAGATATGCACCCAGGACACACTGACAGAGGAATTTAAAACTCTGAAGAATGCCTTAAACCTGAATGGGTACTCCACAGGATTTATAAAGTGCCACTGCCAACAGCCCAAACCGAAATCAGAAGTAACTACAGTCCCTAAACTCAAAGTATTCATCCAGCTAACCTTCCGAGGAGATGACGTAATGCAACGTCTGCGGGACCGGCTCACCACAGCAGTCGAGCGAACATTCTGTGCTGCAGCTCTAGTCATCAGGTACAGAAACACACCGATCCCCGTCCTAGCAGTAAAAGAACCTGTAGCTTTGTACGCCAAATCAAATTGTATTTACCAATTTACATGCAGATGCGAGGCCATCTACATAGGCAGAACTGAGCGATAGTTACATTGCAGGGTTTCGGCACATATCCCGAATTGGTTAGACAAGATACTACACACATAAGATGGTAGCCTAGGCAGGCCGACACACCGGAAAAGTCTGGCTTCATCGGTCGGGAGACACGTGTTCGAGAGTGGTCACGTGGTTGAAAGAGACAGTGCCTTCCGTGTGTTGTTCAACACACAAAGTAGTCGATTGTTAAAGTTTGCTGAAGCTATTCTAATCAACCTTCGTAAGCCGTCCTTGTGTAAGCAGAAAGACATGTTAGTCAGTTTAAAATTACCGTGGTAGACAATCAACATTACTGTGCGAACATGTGTATATTTCAGTTTGAAGGATTTATCTAATTAATTCACGTAAGTTGTGTGATTTCTGCAGTATGTACCTGACGAGATGCAGCGAAATATGCCAGGCAATAAATCGTGCAATCTATTGTTTGTGTCTTCGTTATTCAAATTCATCACGGGAAAACATTGTTTTGAATTTCTGAAACATAAATTTGTTAGCGAGAAATCACTAGATTTTCAGCAAAACATCAAAGAAATATCTCCGCTTTCGATTATTTAAGTTGTTTTTGGACCTATCAAAGACATATTCCTTGGGTGGGGGTAAATATAATGAGAAATGTAAGAGATGATATAAACAGGAGCTATATTATGCCCTAAATATCGGCGGTCATGACATACCGGAGATTCGATATGCTGATGATACAGTATTACTATCCACAACACAGAATGGCATAGAAAACCTAATAGCCTCAACCCAATTGAATAGTGAAAATCGCAACTTATATGTTAACATAGCAAAAACAAAGATAATGCAACAAGATAAAACTACTATGGACAAAGAAATATACATTAATGGGGAAAAATTGGAGGTGGTGGAAAATTTTGAATATCTTGGGTCATTGATTACCAACAACGGTGACACAATGAAAGAAATTAAACGGCGACTATCAATTGCTCTTCAAAGACTAAAACAGCTTAATAAATTATGGAGTGGGACAGACAGAACTACAAAAATTAGATTTTTAAGAGCATGCATCTTTCCCATTGCAACATACGCCTGTGAGACATGGACACTTACTAAACAAGCTGAACAGCGCATAAACGCCTTTGAATATAAATGTTATAGACGAGTTCTAAGAATATCTTGGGTAAAGAAAAGAACAAATGCATCCATACTTCAAGAGTTGAATTTTGAAGATGGTTGGCTATTAAAGACGATAAAACAAAGAAAATTGAAATATTTTGGTCACTTGAAACGTCACGAAAGTTTGGAGAGAACAATAATGGAAGGGTATATGCCTGGGAAGAGAGGAAGAGGAAGGCCAAAGAGACGATGGGTGCAGGATGTGGCGGGTGATCTCCAGATGGGTGTATCAGATGCGGGACATCTTGCTTATGATCGGGAGGTTTTTCCGGAAGGTTGTTATGGGAGCGAGGTTCTGCAAAGGACATACTACTGATTGGGGGTAAATATAAGACGGCTGGAAAAATTTCATAACAATGCAACAGACAGTTTTCAAAATAATTGATCGTGAGTGAAGGCATTCTTTTCGAGACATACTTTTTTTTTATAGTAGCACTACGGCAACTATAGTAGTCAAAGTCAGAAAGGGAATTCCCAGACATTAAATATAATACTAAGAAAATCTTCGGGAATTCCCTTGCTGATACGGACTTGTGTAGCTATATTATAAAAAGTAAGTCTTGTTTCTCTCAAGCCCTGCGCACTAGCAGCCCTTGATTCTTGCAGTCCGTTGTTCTTGGAATCAAGGTTTACTAAAGCTAACTTACATTAAGTTTAAACATTGAGAAACAATGACACATTTATAACAGTTTCGGATTTAATCGTTACGTTTCGATTTCAGTTCGTAGACCTACACAATAACACAATTCCAAAGTGGTTCAGTGTGTCCGTCCTCCATCGCTGTAGCTCGCATATTTCATTGCGGATTATTAGTATTTAACCAAGGTCCAGGTACAGTGAATCTTTCAAGTGGATGATCGAACTAGCACGCGTTGTATGTTGTACACCATCACCTACCCCACATATGTTTGCAACATACAGCTGTCCCTTTTCTGTAGATATTGTTTCCTTTGTTTGCTACTTCCTTGATGAAAGTTCTTAATCTGTAAAACCCGCCTGTATTCTTGAGAACCAGCCTCTGTGCATTGTGTTGGGGGGTGTTGGCAATAAAATACCCAAAACACAATGAGATTGTTGACAATGAAATACCTAAACACTCCTGAGACTGTTCGCAAAGAAATACCTAAAATACAATGAAACTTGACAAGGAAATATCAAAAGCACAATGAGTTTGTTGACAATGGAATACATAAAACACTGAGTCTCTTCTCAATGAAATGAAATACCTAAAACACACTGAGTCTGTTGACAATAAAATACTTAAAACACACTGAGTCTGTTGACAATGGAATACATAAAACACACTGAGACTGTTGACAAAGAAATACCTACAACACACTGAAACTGTTGGCAATAAAATAATTAGAACACACTGTGACTATTGACAATGAAATGCCTGTAACATACAGAGACTGTTGACAATGAAATACCTAAAACACATTGAGACTGTTGACAATGAAATACCTAAAACACATTGAGACTGTTGACAATGAAATACATAAAACACATTGAGACTGTTGACAATGAAATACCTAAAATACACTGAGACTGTTGACAATGAAATACCTAAAAACACATTGAGACAGTTGACAATGAAATAGCTAAAACACACTGGGCAAACATGACCAACCTAGGCCTAACCCCAGCCAGTCTGTGTGCACAGTCCTGTAGCATGAACTTGGCTGCACCATTATATGTCTCTCCACAGATGGGGAATTACAGTACCCACCGTGTACAGTCCTGTACCATGAACTTGGCATTATATGTCTCTCCACAGATGGGAAATTACAGTACCCACCGTGCACAGTCCTGTAGCATGAACTTGGCTACACCATTATATGTCTCTCCACAGATGGGAAATTACAGTACCCACCGTGCACAGTCCTGTAGCATGAACTTGGCTACACCATTATATGTCTCTCCACAGATGGGAAATTACAGTACCCACCGTGCACAGTCCTGTAGCATGAACTTGGCTACACCATTATATGTCTCTCCACAGATGGGAAATTACAGTACCCACCGTGCACAGTCCTGTAGCATGAACTTGGCTACACCATTATATGTCTCTCCACAGATGGGAAATTACAGTACCCACCGTGCACATTCCTGTAGTTTCTGAGCTTGGAGAGGGGAAGGAGAACTCTGCAACACATTCCCTTGTGTAGGTAGTACTTTGGTACGAGGTCAGGAGACAAGTCTCTACATAAACCTCTCTCTGATAGATGACTGTACCAGGTCAGGAGACAAGTCTCTACATAAACTTCTCTCTGATAGATGACTGTACCAGGTCAGGAGACAAGTCTCTACATAAACCTCTCTCTGATAGATGACTGTACCAGGTCAGGAGACAAGTCTCTACATAAACCTCTCTCTGATAGATGACTGTACCAGGTCAGGAGACAAGTCTCTACATAAACCTCTCTCCGATAGATGCCAGATCTTTGTACACATCAACACCTTTCAATGCAATGGCCTCACGCGTTCCCCAATAATGTATTTGTTCGTGTCTTTTTTTTATTTTGAAAACATGTATTGTTATTAAGCATTGCAATAATGAGAAAATGTACAAACTATAACTAGGAAAACAAAATTCAGAAAATGCATGAAAATAATAACCTACCTAACACTTATTAAATAAGAGAAGCAAGGGTTGCAGCAGGATATACCAATATTAAATACAAAGAATTAGGCATCTATAGATATTCAAAAAATTAGACATATTAAGCTTGGACACGGTGTACATACCTACAACGGAAAGTTTCTGCCTTCTTGACTACGGAGTTGTGTTTTAGTATTATTTTATAATTTTATGTTGTTTTTTTTTAAAACGAGATCTGTCTGCGTTGTCCCGTTCCTGTTGAAGATTTATATAAACGAAACGTAGTATGTTGTGTCATAGAATACTTATTTTTATTTTATTATTTTATTATTATATATTATTTTTTGGATTGTCTCATTGTTGAGGGGATTTTCACTCTGTAATTTATGTTCACGTTAATAGAGTCCGTTGAAAGGTATGTACGCTGTGTCCGTATTTTAGAATACCTCATCTTTTCGCAAGAACTGTGAATACCTAACTGTTTGTATTTACTACCTAAACTTGTACTACAGTGGAGAAATTAACGCATTCCACGTGATTATCATGTGTGGTAGAGTGGAGACATTACTCACTCAAACTGCTGTCACTTGTGGTAGATTGCCCAGAAGTCTCTTACTGACTTCTAAACGTAACCATATATTGTTGCCAAAGAAAGCTTACCATTAAATTGCTGAGATGTTTATTATCCACTTCTCTAGGACTAGACATGTTTATTATCCACTTTCCTAGGACTAGAGAGGTATCCAAGTATTGCCCAGATGGCGTCTGCGAAACAGAAAAAAGCAACATTCATCTCCCACAAGCTGACATTCTTGAAAGATCAGGGAGACGAAGTGATCAGCGCATGTTGGAGATTATGTCAAGCAGGGTATGTGTGATATAGTTCTGGCTTTAGTGCTATGTTTATTATTTTTTAAAGCTGTTCAACTACCCCAAATATTTTCGTCATCATTATCATCAGCATCACTATCATTATCATCATCCTCATCATTATCATCATTATCAACTACCCTGTAAAATGCAGAAGTCGATGATGCTGCTGTTCAGCTTGCGATCTCAGCCCTAATACGTAAATCCGTGTGACAAGTAACAGAAATATTCCGTGTAGGCTACAACATTCTCTTAGAGCGCACATCAGATGGAAGGAATGAGTACTTTGAAAGCACAACCGTGGCTATGTCAACCGTTGACATGAGTATTTCCCTACGCTATTCACGTCACCAATGTACAGCCGCCAACGGTTCAGTCTCTTCAATGTTCCAGCGGGACTTAATCAAGCTGAATATCTCGAATGCAAGGGAGCGTGGTGACACTGTGGTTAGCCCGCTTGCTAGTCAATATAGGGGTCCGGGTTCAACCCCCCGCAGTGACCAGCTCCGTTTATTGCTTCCCCACCTGTGCGGCTCTGGGGTCGACCCAGTCTTCATGAAATGTGGACTGGATAATTTTCTGAATTTTCTGGAAGCGGTTATAAAGGACACTGACCACCTAACATCATTGTCACGTGACCCAGAATATGTGAATTCTTAAAACTTAACATCCCAATGGCATTTTCTACAACAGAACGTCTGCACTGTATCCTATATTGGAGTGTAGATTCCTCAACCAACCCACAGTGTGTCGTTCCATCTTTTGCTATCTCCTGTAGCTGCCCAAAGCATTCATGTTCTTGTGTAGTTCTCTTCTCCGTGTGAGTTCCCGCTTTGTCACAAAAAATACTTTCTAATTGTGCAGTTACCGGGTTTTTCCAGTGTGTATCTCTCCATTGATTTATTTGTACCTGTCTCTAACGTAAAGTTGACATCCAAGCTGGTAAGCATCTCCCAAGAACCCACGAACTGTTAGAAACAAGATGTTGGCCTCACAATATGTCAACACTCTTCATCATATAGTCCATGCCGTGTGGCTTTTAGGGTCATGCCTGTCAGGTGTCTCATCATCATTATGTGCCATGTCGCCAAACGATGGCGGTCATGTTTCTCCATTTCACGCGATTATTATCTACATCAGCATCCTCAAGGGCTTGAAGACCGGTCTCCTACATCTAGTATCCTCCAGTCAAGTGGTGACTAACTCAAAAATTCTTCTGATAGAAGGTAGTTTCGAAGGGAGCCAGGTGTGCAGAATCTCAGAAGACATCTTTAACTATTAGAATTCTCCATCAAGATTAAAGTTACCACTCACCGCTACTCAAAATATTCCAGTAAAGATGCTCAACACTAGTGACACACGGATGGAGTCCAACATCAATCAGGTGACCTCTTATCTCAGACACAAATACGTCCACACATCCTAACATTACAGACCTTGCTCTCCAGCAATCTTATGATGATGCTATCCAACAAGGCTGTTCTCACGTACAGTTAGAGGAACCTGGGACATTTCTAACAGTCACCTTCAACGTCTAGGCCTATCGTCTTGAAGGAAAGTTTTGTACCATTAAAATTATTGTTGTTGTTCTTCTTCTTCTTTAAAGAAGATTTGGCTCATTTCCTTGGATGTGTCAGACAAAAGATTTTTTTTAATTGTTGCATATCCCTTACATGACGTTGCAGTCAACACCGGAATTTCTCAGCTGCTGTTGATGTACTAGGCAAGTTTATACATTCAGTAGTTTGCCATTGCTTTCTGAACGACCGGCTCCCATATCAACATGTTAGAACACAACGCGACAAGGTCTGCTGCACAGATCGTTCGCGGCTGCGTTTCGAACGCCTGGTAAGCGGCTCACGAACCGCGTTCGCAAGCTTTTGCCATGGAGACCGGTATGAACAAGCACCCACTACAACGTCAGTGTGAGCACCGACTTAACTTATAACAGAGTTGGAATTGCTGGCCAGACTCAGAAAAAAAAGATTAGAGATAATAAATTAAGCGTTTGTAGTAGTTGTTCCATTTCCTCGTGTTGGAGGACGTTCGACAAAAAGTGGGACGGCAGTACATTAAACTAGAACCCAGAAATAACGAATGGTGACGAGGAACCCACCCCGTCCGGTTACAACTATGTATATTTTATAATGTTTATAAAATGTGTAAGTTAGATCTAACACACCCTGGTATATGTTCTATTTTGCTAATGTTATGTGTAGCGTTCGGTACGCATATTTCCTACTGTTGAGGCATGCTTTAGTTGTAATATATTACCTCATGGTGAGTATTATACGATACTATTGTGGCTGAGTGTGATTGTCAGGGAGGAAAGCTGCCCAGTCTAGTAGTTCCTTATTATACATAAATCTAGGCATCAAAAATACTCCTTCTTACTACTTAGGGATACCAAGACCAGCTACATTCACTTTTCTACGAGCCATTTCCAGCTGTGCACTTGTGTATCCATGGACTGTGTCTTTAATCGGTCTAAGAGAGATATTTGTTCCTAGTTTGCTGGCTTGTTTTGGGAATGCCATGGATTTGAACACGCAACCTACTACAACCTCAGTGTGAGCACCGACTTAACTTATAACATATACAAAAAACTTATAATTGCTGGCCAGACTCAAACTGATGACAAGACCACCACATACTCTAGGTGGTAATAACATGAAATTGTGTGTTGACATCTACAGTTGAAATACTCAGTTGTGTCCATCCACACTTCTAGCAGATGCCCCTGGGGTAGTGTGGTCAGCTGTTTTTTTTTTTAAATTGTACGTCTTTCTGTCTGGGCATCCCTGTTGAGGAACGTATTTCACATTGACTGTTCAGTGAGTGACCTCTGAGACTGTCTGTGTTCTTGCAGATAATCGCTGCAGGAAATTCATGGACACAAGAAGGAAACAAGAATATAGAATTCCACGAGTTATATCACATGATAGAATCTGCATCCTTGTTCCTATGTGAAAAATGTCAAGAACTAGCAGGTGAGAACTAGCGTATAAGAACTAATAGGTAAGAAGTATATGGCAAGAAGTAGGGGACATGATTGGTGACAGTGTACTGTCTTGAGAGTAGCAGATATTTTCCTGACAACAGGCAATGTCTAACAGTGTTAATCGGGGCTAGTCAATAACAAAAAACTAAATGACACACATTATGATTGTTTCAAGTATGCATATGAAAATATATTTGTTTCGTCACACACACTGCATGTCAGTTGTGGGCTATTGTTATAATGAGATATTCTATATTACCCATGTTTGCAGTAAGTGTTTCATTTTGCGTGAACTAGAATTTTGACACATGTTTCGCACTCAGGTATTTTTTTTTAATCCCTACAGAAGTCCATACTTTGGTCACGCAGGCACCATTAACAATGAAACAACAGACATACTTGCTGATACTGCCACTATATCAATGAAAGAGCAGATATGAATTTTTGTTTTGCACCACCACTGTATCTTAGGATCAACCAATGAAAGAGCAGATAGGCTGTCTGATACCGCCACTGTATCTTAGGATCAACCAATGAAAGAGCAGATAGGCTGGCTGATACCGCCACTGTATCTTAGGATCAACCAATGAAAGAGCAGATAGGCTTGGCTGACACTCCCACTATATCCTATGGTCAGCAAAGACGCTTAAAAGTCGACAGAGTCGACTTCATTGCACCGGGTTTTAGCCCATACGGCTCAGTCTATTTCCGCAGCGCGGAAAGCGTCGCACAAAGCATGAACTCCATAGCTCCAGCGACGACCGGTCTGCAAAGTAAAGAGCAGATAGGCTGGCTGGCAATGTCACTATATAAGAGGGCACCACTAACGGACTAAGCCGGCGGTATGAACACCCTTAGAGAATTGGGCGCAAATAAGGGTTCTCAACTGAATGAATTAGTTAGCATGGACTTACATCAACACTTAGAAACTAAACTTTCAAACTGAAGATCTGAGTGGATAGAAATTAACAAAACAATAAAAGGTTGGCCAGGAATTTGAATATGTAACAAATAGTAGTTGAATTGGAAAGACTACAATAAGTCATTGATTTCGAAATGGTACAGTTAGTCATTGTGTGTGGATGGATTTATTATGGAGGAGATCGGAGGCTGGTATAAGGAACGTTTAGACATACAGGACATGTACACGTGGGTACAGGCGTAATCCTCTATCCATATGTACATGTGTGGCGGAGAGATACCCGTGTGCAATTACATTAACCCTTGAACCAAAACCTAAACATGATTACTGTTTCTGTGATCGTTGACATTAGTCGATTTATTTGTTGTCTCCTCCATTCTGTGCCAGATCTGTCATCACAGTCAATAGCAGCTCAAGGTTCTACTCCAGCAACATCTGACAGACAGCCAGCTGCACCACTAGCTTCTACAGCGACAACATCCTACAGGCAGTCAACAATCAATCAATCAGGTGTCGTCTCCGCAATGAAGATTGGCTGCCATGGATCTCCGACACTTCTGTCTCTTGCCTTGACTGTACATTCTGTCAGGCTGATATTCGTCCATCTCTTGATGTTATCTTCCCACTTGTATCGTTGTCTACCTCTTGCTCGCTTGCTCTCAACCTTGCCTTCCAGTATGGTTTTTATAAGAGTATCATGTCTTTTAACGTGGCCAAAATATTTCACTTGTCTCCTCTTTATTTCTTTCATCAACTCTCTCTTCATTCCCAGTTTTTCTAGGACCTCTGCATTTTGGTTGTTTTTGTTTCCATGAAATACGACCTATTTGTCTGTATATCCACATCTCCAGGGCTTCTATGCGACTTTCTATCTGCTTATTCAATGTACAGGATTCCGCGCCATACAATAGCGTTGAATAAACGTAGCATTTAACAATTCTCATTTTTAATTAGTTATTAATCTCTCTTGATGTTAATACTGATTTCATGGCGTTGAAAGCATTTTTGGCCATTCCTATTCTCATTTTGATTTCCATTTCATTTCTGCCATCATCTGTTATTATATGTCCAAGATAAGAGAAACTTGTTGCTTGTTCTAGTATCTCTCCGTTTACTGTGATGTTCATTGATGACCTTTCCTTTTCATTGCTAATTTTCATAGTTTTGGTTTTTTGGATGTTAATATCTAAGCCACATTCTGCACGGTGCCTGTTTACTTCTTCCACTAGGTCTTGCAACTCTTCCTCACTTTCCGCCAGTAACGCGGTATGGTCAGCATATCTAAGATTGTTTATGATTCTTCCATTGATGTTGAGTCCAGGAATTTCAACTTGTTTAAAAATTCTTTCTGTGTATAGGTTGAAAAGGCTTGGGGACAGTACACATCCCTGCCATACTCCTCTTTTTATCTCTATAGGCGACGAATAGTTATTACCGCACCTAACAGACGCCACTTGTTCCCAGTACAAGTTACTAATAAGTCTGATGTCCTTTCCGTCTACTCCTATATCTTGAAGGCACGTAATTAGTCGTTAATATTGTACTCTATTAAAAGCTTTCTTGTAGTCTATAAAACAAACATATATCCTTTTTTTTAACTATACATTTTTAAATTAACACCCTCAAACAGATAATTGCTTCTCTGATGCCGCTGTTTTTGCGGTACCCAAATTGTTCTTCAGCTACTTCCTCATCTATTTTTTGTTGAATTCTATCTTGTATGACCTTGAATAGTATCTTAGTTATGTGGCTCATTAAGCTAATAGTTCTGTAATCCTCACACTCAACAGCTCTTGGCTTCTTCGGTAGTGTGATGAAAATGGATGTTTTCAAAACCTTGGGGATGTACCCAGTATTATATATATATACTAGCTGACCCGGCCCGGCTTCGCCCAGTCCTTGGTGGGGAGCATCTCATTTAATTCATATAAGTAGTCATATAAGTTCCCGTTCCCGTTACCGACTGTCTGTCTGTCTGTCTGTCTGTCTGTCTGTCTGTCTGTCTGTCTGTCTGTCTGTCTGTCTGACCCGGCCCGGCATTGCCCAGCTCCTGGTGTGGAGCATCTCATTTAATTCATATAAGTAGTCATATAAGTTCCCGTTCCCGACTGTCTATCTGTCTGTCTATCTGTTTGTCTATCTGTCTGCCTGACCCTGCCCAGTTTCGCCCAGTCCCTGGTGGGGAGCATCTCATTTAATTCATATAAGTAGTCATATAAGTTCCCGTTTCCGTTACCGACTGTCTGTCTGTCTGTCTGTCTGTCTGTCTGTCTGTCTGTCTGACCCGGCCCGGCATCGCCCAGCACCTGATGGGGAGCATCTCATTTAATTCATATAAGTAGTCATATAAGTTCCCGTTCCCGACTGACTGTCTGTCTGTCTGTCTGTCTGTCTGTCTGTCTGTCTGTCTGTCTGTCTGTCTGTCTGTCTAATCATTTATTGGTTGCAGTTAGAACAACCTTAGATAAACGAAGACCAACTTGGTAATATATTAACTTGGGTAAATGGAGCAGCGGCAGCAGCAGCAGAAGAAGAAGAAAAAGGAGGAGTAGGAGCTGGGAGGAGGAAGAGGGAGGAGGAGGGAGGAGGAGGAGAAAGAGAGAAGAGGAGGATGGAGGAGGGAGAGGGAGGAGGGAGGAGAAGAGGAAGAGGGTAGGAGGTGGAGGAGGGGAGAGGAGGAGGAGGAGGAATATAACGCATATGCCTGTAGATTTAATAATGGCTGAAGTTGTTCCATGTCTTCTTAGAGTTGGCGACAGTGTAAAGAAATATAAAATCTTCAAACTTGATAGAGATAAGGTAACTATTACTTTATTCATTCTTTAAGCAAAAAAAGATGAGTTACAATGTTATGCATTATGCATTATTTTTATGAAAACTTTGAAAATGCCTTACAGATTGTATCATTATTTATTATAACTCATATGCCGGTACATAACTATGGACAAAGAGTTTATAAATCTTTGAAAACGATGCCACAATATGACTATAAGTTATACAGAAAAGTTATGCCCCTTGAAATAACTTTTACAGAGTTAAGTCCCCTGAGATAGATGAAATTATAATGAAAAATGAAATAATTTTGGGTAAGCAGCCGATTTCATACTAAAAAAATATGACAGTGGGCTGCGCTGGAATGAAAGGAAGACGTGTAAAAAATTTCATCTCAATGGGATGGGCCGTTCGCGAGCGCATTAGGGACATATAGACAGACAGACAGACGGACGGAGATCGCCTTTTATATATAAGATATACCCATCCATGTTGGGTTTTCCTCTTGTCCGCTTACTCGTTAGGCCTCCCTCCATATACATCTTTTCCAGACTCTACACGCCCAAAGTATTTCATTTCCCTCACTTTCGTTTGTCTTAATAACCACATTTCTTTGACAATGAATCCCTGTTGAACGGTTCAGTGTGTTCTCTATTTCGCCCATGCAGGAGGAGGAGAGGTAGGAGGAGGGAGGAGGAGGAGAGAGTAGGAGGAGGGAGGAGGCGGAGGGAGAAGGAAGAGGGAGGAGGAAGAGGGAGAAGGAGGAAGGAGAAGGAGGAGAAGGAGGGAGGAGGAGGAGGGAAGAGGAGGAGGGGAGGAGGAGGAGGGAGGAGGAGGAATGTGAAGGGAGGAGGAGGAGGGAGGCGGAGAGAGGAGGAGGGAGGAGGAGGAAGAGGGAGGAGGAGGAATGGGAAGGGGGGAGGAGGAGGGAGGAGGAGGGATTAGGAGGAGGAGGGAGGAGTAGGGTGGAGGAGGAGGCGAGGAGGAGGAGGTGGAAGAGGGAGGAGGAGGGAGAAGGAGGGAGGAGGAGAACGCAGGAGGAGAAGGGAGCAGGAGGAGGATAGGGAGGAGGAGGGAGAGGGAGGAAGAGAAGGAGAGAGTAGGAGGAGGGAGGAGGCGGAGGGAGAAGGAAGAGGGAGGAGGAAGAGGGAGAAGGAGGAGGGAGAAGGAGGAGAAGGAAGAGGGAGGAGGAATAGGGAGAAGGAGGGGGAGGAGGAGGAGGGAAGAGGAGGAGGGGGAGGAGGAGGAATGTGAAGGAGGAGGAGGGAGGAGGAGGAGGAGGGAGGCGGAGAGAGGAGGAGGGAGGGAGGAGGAAGAGGGAGGAGGAGGAGGAATGTGAAGGGAGGAGGGGGGAGGAGGTAGAGGGAGGAGGAGGAGGTAGAGGGAGGAGGAGGGAGGAGGGATGAGGGAGGAGGCGGAGAGGGAGGAGGGGGAGGAGGGCGGAAGAAGGAGGAGGAGGGAGGAGGAGTGATGAGGAGGAGGGAGGAGGAGGAGGGATGAGGAGGAGGAGGAAGAGGGAGGAGGAGAAATGTGAAGGGAGGAGGAGGGAGGAGGTAGAGGGAGGAGGGAGGAGGAGGAGTGAGGAGGAGGAGAGGGACGAGGAGGAAGGAGGAGGGGGAGGAGGAGGAGGGAGGAAGGAAGGAGGAGGAGGGAGAAGGAGGGATGAGGAGGAGGAGGGAGGAAGAGGGAGGAGGAGGAATGTGAAGGGAGGAGGAGGTAGAGGGAGGAGGAGGAGGGAGGAGGAGAAGGGAGGAGGAGGGATGAGGAGGAGGGAGGAGGAGGAAGAGGGATGAGGAGGAATGTGAAGGGAGGAGGAGGGAGGAGGTAGAGGGAGGAGGAGGAGGAGGAGTGAGGAGGAGGAGAGGGAGGAGGAGGAAGGAGGAGGGGGGAGGAGGAGGAGGAGGGAGAAGAAGGAAGGAGGAGGAAGGAGGGAGAATGAGGAGGGGAGGAAGGAAAGAGAGGTGGAAGGGAGGAGGAGGAGGGAGGAGGAAAGAGGTAGGGGAGGAGGAGGTAGAGGGAGAAGGAGGAGGAAGGAAAGGTAGGAGGAAGAGGAGGAGAAGGGAGGAGGAGGGTGGAGGGAGGAGGTAGGAGGAGGAGGAAGAGGGAGAAGAAGGGAGAAGGAGGAGGGAGGATGATGAGGGAGAAGGAGGCAGGAGGAGGAGGAGGGAGGCAGGAGGAGGAGGGATGAGGAGGGAGAGGGAGGAGGAGGGAAGATGAGGGAGGAGGGGGAGGAGGCGGAGGGAGTAGGAGGATGGAGGAGGGGAGAGGAAGAGGGAGAAGGAAGAGGGAGAAGGAGGAGGGAGGAGGGAGGAGGAAGAGGAGAAGGGTGGAGGGAGGAGGTAGAGGGAGGAGAAGAGAGGGGGAGAGAGTTCGCCATTCCGAATTCATACTCGTCTAGTTCTTCCCTTCTACACGACTGTAGATAACTTCCTTACACATAAAAAGATGAATTGTTATTGATATTGCCGTGGCATGGAGGAATATCAGCAGCAGAGTTGATCCAAAAAACCAAAGACTGAGATCTACGGAGAGCCATGAACGCCTACACCAGCCGGCACGGCACTTGATGATGATGATTGCCGTGTGACGATTCTGTGTAGTCACGTCATTTTCTTCCCTTTCCCTAGCGTTTTGGTTCGGGGATTCTTTCATCATCATCATCATATATTTACGTACGTATTTTGGGAGGGGGAGGAGGGAGGAGGAGGAAGAAGAAAAAAAAACTATGACAGTTGACAGCTCTGGAATGAAAGGAAGGCGTGTAGAAAATTTCATCTCAATCGGATGGGCCGTTCGCGAACAAATAAAGGACATACATATTTACATACATACATATATACATACATATTTACATACATACACTTTGTTTTATAAATATATATATATATATATATATATTATATATATATATATATATATATATATATATATATATATATATATATATATATATATATATATATATCATTACATAATTCTGTGATAGTTTCAATGCAAAAGCTGGATAAGGATTTTATCATCTCTGTTGTTATCTTGTCAGGACCTGCAGCCTTTCCTTCATTCATCTTTTTAATAGCCATTTCTGTTTCAGCCGTTAGTATTTTTGGTCCATCTTGAGTATTATACAATTTTAGTCTATTGACCTTGTTTTCCCAGAATAAATCTTCTGTAAACTCTGTCCATCTTTTTTTATTATTTTCAGTGTTATTAATTATAATTTCTCAAGTTTTTCCTCTGACACAACCGTTTTATATTATATTATTTTTCTTCTTTGTAAATCTTTTTATATGTTCATGTAATTCTTTCGAATTGTGTTTTATTTCCAGATCCTCTATTTCTTTGCAATGGTTCTGCAGCCACTCCTCTTTGGCAACTCTGCACATGTGACATATTTCTCTATCTATTACTATATACTTTGGAGCGTTCTTTGCTTTCTTTCTTTGACACATTTTACTCAAGATTTCATAGGTTATCCATAATTGTGTTTTCTTATTAATCTTCACTGGCAAGGTGGTATTTGCAATATGAATACTGGTTTTTCACTTTCCAATTTTGTATTAGTTTTATCCTCGGGATTTTCACGTCGATATTATTCCATACTTTCAATTATTAACCCATCATATCTAATTTTGACTTCAACTAGATATAGTTGACTTATTTCTGGTTGTTTCAATGCCTCTATATCTATGTGAGGTGTCTTCGTTTCCTTATTTCTGGGTTTTTAAAGTTTTATTTGTAATTTTAAAACAACAGGATTATGGTCAGAGTTGATATCAGCACCAGGGTATGTTTTGGCATTTTTAACATTGTTTTTAAATCTATTTCTAATCATAATGTAGTCAATTTGGTTTCTTGTTCTATCTCCATTGTTTTTCCACGTATAGATACCTAGGTTTATGTTGGAAAAATGTGTTGCAAATAATAAGATTGTTTTCTTCATAGAACTGTATTAGCCGGTCTCCTCTGTCGCTTCTGTTTCCCATACTATATTGCCCAACTATCAGCTTATATTGATTTTTTCCAACTTTTGCGTTCATGTCTCCCATGACAATTAGGACCTCTGATGATTTTACAACTTTCAGTGTTTGTTGTAGGTCTTCATAGTATTCTTCTAGCTGTTCATCACTATAATCAGTTGTCGGAGTATATGTCTGAAGAATTACTATGTTGAATGGTCTTGCCTTAATTTTGAGAAGTATCATCCTATCTTTATGAGTCCAGTATCCACTAATATTTTTCTCTAAATCTCGTTTTACTACAATTCCTACTCCTCTCTCGTGATGATCTCCTCCTGAATTAATGAATACATAATCTTCTCTTCTTATATAACTTTTATCTGTCCATCTTGTTTCAGATACGCCTAAGATATCTAAATTCATGTTTTTTTGCCTCTGCAATAAGGTTATCAAACTTACCTGCTTGATATAAGGTTCGTACGTTTCACGTACCAATTCTCAGACTTCTCCTTCTACTTTTCAGGTAGATATTGTCAGAATGCATCATTTCAAAATAACTTGGGATGCAGTCGTCATTATGCACTTCCTTATTCACTATAAGAGTTGTCTCTTCCCTGTGAATATGTACGACAGGCTCATCTCTAGGGGGCCAAGACTTAACCGTATCGCTTTTTTCTTGTTGTTGAATTACCATTGCTGTCTTTGAAATATTACATGGTGCGGTCCCAATCTCTTCCACGATGGCCAGCCATGTTCACTATCGTGTCCTGAACACGCCTCATGTGTGCCACACACTCTACTGTTTCGCTTTCGAAGCCGTTGATCTAAATAGATTCATCCGCCTTCACCACCGTCCCAGTCTTTGTGTACTAAGGATGGACATTCCCTTAGTAGGATATTACCCTTACTTCACTCATGTAATTTAGACAGTCACAGGCAGTCAACAGTGTTTATTCAATGTGCAGGTTGGTTTCGGATGTTCAATCAATCAATCATGTGCCATGCCGGAAAGCGTGGGCGGTCATGATTCGCCATTTCACTCGATCACCAGAGTCGTGGATCAGCTCAGTGTTCCTGTCTTGTCCATGCCATGTGGCCAAGCCATCCAGGTATTTTCCTCTCGGTCTTCCTCTTGGTCTGTTCCCTTCGATCTTGCCAGCTGTCACTAAGTTCTCCAGTCCATTTCTTCTCATAACATGTCCAAAAAATGTTGACTGTCTACGTCTAATTTCTCTAATCAATCTACGATTTTCATTTGTCTCTTGTAGTACTTGGTCATTGGTTTTTCTATCTGTCCCTGGTATTCTTTGCATTTTTCCTCAGAAACCACATTTCTGCAGCCATCAGATGTTTTTCAGCTTGACTGCACATTGTCCAAGTTTCACATCCATACAAAAGAACAGGCTCTATGTATCCCCTCAACACTCTTTTTCTCGTTTCAATTGACATCATTTTATTGGTCAGAATGTTTTTCATCTTGCTAAAGGCTACTTTCGCAATGGCGATTCTTGTTCTAATCTCTTCAAGGCATCTGCCATCAGATGTTATGACTGTTCCGAGATAATTGAACCGATTCACTTGTTGAAGAATATTCCCATTTACTTGTATATTACATTGTGGTACTTCGTTCTTCCTAGTGACGACCATAACCTGTGTCTTCCTACAATTTAATTCCAACCCCAGCTGCTCACTGTGTACAACAACAGCGTCTACTAATTGTTGCAGATCCTGTGCATTGTCTGCAATCAATACTGTATCATCTGCATATCTAATGTTATTTATGTTTCGTCCTCCTATGCTGATTCCATTTAGGTCTTCTACATTTCTGAAAATATTTTCACTGTATAGGGAAAAAAGATCTGGAGACATTACACATCCCTGCCTAACACCTCTCTTAATAGGTTGATATTGTCCTACTTCATTATCAATCCTTATGGCAGCTTGTTGTTTCCAATATATGTTTTTTTATAAGTCTAATGTCTTTCCCATCAATTTGTAGATCTGCAAGCATATCCACAATGTTGACATGTCTAACTCTATCAAAAGCCTTTGTGTAGTCAATAAAGCAAAGATGTATATCCTTGTTTACTTCTAAAGCACGTTCAATAACTGTTCGCAGCATATACACAGCATTTACTGTACCCTTTCCTTCTACAAACCCACATTGTTCTTCCCCTATTTCAGGTTGTATTTTCTTCCTCACTCTTTGCATGATAATTCGTAACAAAATCTTTGTGATGTGACTCATTATACTAATTGTTCTATGTTGATCACATTCTAAGGTTCCTGATTTCTTTGGGATTGCAATAAATACAGAATTACATAATTCAGAAGGTATATCTCCAGTATCATATAATGTGTTCAGCAGTCTAGTGACTTGCTCTAGTCCAAATTCTTCTAAAGCTTTAATCATTTCTGTTGTGATGTTATCTGCACCGGGGGCCTTGCCAGCTTTCATATGCTTAAGAACATTTTGAACCTCCATCTTTAAAATTTCTGGTCCTTCATTATTAAATCTAATAGCATACTGTTCCTCTCTGTTATCATTATACAGGTCTTTCACATAATCTGTCCATACATGTAGAATCTGATCTTTTTCTATTATGATTTTGCCATCTTTAGTTTTTAGACAGCCTGTTGATGTACTTGTTCTTTTATTAGTAAGTTCCTGAATTCTTTTGTGCACTAATTTGGTATTTTGACTGTTGTGTTGTTTTTCAATTTCTAAGCACTTTTCCTCAAGCCATGATTCTTTTGCCTTCCTACATAATATTCTGACTTGTCTGTGAATTTCTTCATATTTGGCAGGATTATTTTTGTTGAGTCTTCTTGTTTCCATTAAGTGTAAAATTTCCTCAGTCATCCATTTCTTACGACCCACCTTCTTTAATTTTGAAATAGTTGTTTCTGCAGCCACATTGATTGAATTCTTTAACATTTCCCATTGATCATCCACATCCTGGAATAGGATCTCTAGATCAGACAATATTTCAAATCTATTTTGTACTTCTATGTTGAATTTGTTTTGTATTTCCTTGTCATTACTCAATGTACACAAGTCATATTTAGTGTTTCCTGTTATATACTTGACTTTCTTCTTTATCCTCAATGTTCCTGTGAGTAATCTGTGGTCACTATAACAATCAGCACTGGGAACTGTTTTTGCTACTGTTAGCGCGTTTCTAAATCTTCTGCTAATGAGAATGTAGTCAATCTGGTTTCTAATCCTGCTATCATGACTCCTCCAGGTCTATAATCTTCTAGGGTGTTTCTTGAACCAGGTGTTTCCTACAATCATTTCCTGTTCTTTTGCCCACTCTACTAGTCTGTATCCTCTTTCATTTCTCTCTCCTAAACCATAGTTTCCTACTGTGTATCTATCCCCTTGATTTCCTACTTTTGCATTGAAGTCCCCTATTATGATGTTTATTTCTGAATTTTTACATTTCTTTAAGGCAGACTATGTCATTATAAAATTCCGTTACACTATCTTCACTGGACTCTCCTGTTGGGGCATATACCTGAATAACATTTATGTTAAAAGGTCTGCCACTCAATTTAACTAGTAGAACTCTGTCCGACACGGCCCAATATCCCTGAACAGACGTTGATGTTTTCCGGTCCAAAATTATTGCCACTCCCCTATGTCGATCTTCACCTCCAGAATAAATAATCTTAAAATCTTTATGTATCTTGATGCCTGCTCCTGTCCATCTCGTTTCGCACATACCTAATATATTAATTTTTTCTCTTTGAATTTCTTGTGTTATGTTCTCTAATTTTCCGTCGTTGTTTAACGTCCTAACGTTCCATGTTCCTAATTTTAATGTCTCTGTCCTTGTCTTGCGATGATCAGTCTTTAAGCGAATCATAATAAACTAGGCACTTTCAAAGAGGTAGTTTGCCGTTGCTTTCCTCTATGGCAGTGACCATACTGGCCGGATGACCGGAATTATTGTCTCTCGAAAGAGATCATCTGCTTGCCGTCGCGAAACTCGAGACCATAACCAACAAATATCTGTCGGCTGCCCTCAAAATTTCATCCACCACCTGCCTTCCGTGGCTTCTTTTGAACACTTCCAATAAACGAACACGAAATAACATCACATAATCCAAAGGACAAACACTATCCACACGAATTCAACGGGAATTTTCATATGGAATCCACAGAAAAACACTGAACAGCGTCTTCCCTAAGAACAACGAGTCATCGCGTCGCCATTATACCGGAAGTGTCATCGGATGTTGCAATGATTTATATAATGATACAAGCAATACGCCTAGTTTATGTTTGATCTCTGGACACTCACTACGTAACCTCCCAGATAATTTACAATATCAAAGTGATGACCTGTTAATATTATTTTATTCCATTATTTAGAGTTAAAACTGTTCACTTTGTTCACCATTTGGTCAAGTAGTCAAAGTCGTAAGGCGTTGTACTTGTCCTATATAACTCCATATACGATGGGGCTTCAAAATAAAAACTTAAAAGTGTGATAGAAATTACAATAACCATACCTTGTCTTGTAACCTGTCAATATTGTTGTTAAGGAGGTCAAAAGTGTTATGCACGTGACATCACAGTACAGACGAACACGGTGACGTCATAAGGACTATTTAAAGATGCCCGCCCCACTTTTGACATGCACCAAAAAGCAGCAGCGTTCTGTTATCCGTTTTTTTTTGTTGTTTACCAGTGAAGGGGTGAAACTTATATAAATTCATCGGCGAATGAAGTTCTAGTATTGTGATGAATGCCTGTCAGTCCAGCAAGTGTTTGGGTGGAGTAGAACATTTCAAAACGGCGTGACTTCTGTGACAGACTGTTCACGACAGGGTCAGGCACAACGAATAGTAACCCCAGAGTCGATCACAGCCGTTGAAGGCCTCGTACAGGAAAACTACTGATTGGCGGTGAGTCACATTGTCGCACATCTTGACATCAATCAATGTTCAGCACACCACTTCATCCATGATGTGCTACAGAACCGCAAAGTGTCTGCAAGTTGGATGCCCCGGCGGCTAACTCCCGAATTGAAACAACAACGGATTGCTGCTTATAAATAACTTTTGCAGTGCTTTGAAGCAGAAAGTTATGGTTTCCTATCAAGAATTATTACTGGAGATGAATACTGGGTTCACTACCACCAGTCGGAAACGAAAAGAGCAAGCAAGGAATAGCGCCATCCCTCCTCACCGAAACCAAAGAAGAACCCAAAAAAACACCAAAGAACCATCTGCAGGGAAAGTTATGCTGACTCTTTTTAGATGAACGAGACGTTATTTTAAAGTACTGCATACCAAGAGGGAAAACAGTCACCAGTGACTCGTATGCAGATCTTCTCAGGAATCATCTTCGACTCCTCGCAGTCATTACCAAATGATTTGGACTTCTGAGTAAAGGTGTCTTTAGCAAAATGACAATGCTCGAATCCATACTGCCCGTGCAACGGTTGAAACCATAGAAGATCTCCATTCACAGTGTGTATCACACTCCCGTTCTCGCCAGAGGTAACCCCGAGTTATTTCCACCTGTTTGGACAACTTCAAGAGTCATGTGGAAAAATACGTTTTGGTCCGATGAAGAAGTACAGCAAGTAGTGCATGCCTGATTACACACGCGACCAAAATTAAATTTTATTCTACAGGAATACAAGCAATTCATCGGTGCCGGGGGACTTGCATTGAACACAGTGGCGACTACATCCAAAATTGATACATTTGTTCTTTAATTTCCCCCCCCCCCCCCAGTATATATTCCATCCATCCATCATGTGCCATGCGGGTAAGCGAGGGCAGTCATGTTCTGCCATCTCACTCGATCACCAGAGTCGTGGATCAGCTCTGTATTCCTGTCTCGACCATGCCACGTAGCCAAGCCATTCAGGTATTTACTTCTCGGTCTTCCCCTTGGTCTCTTCCCTTCAATCTTGCCAGTCGTCACCAAGTTCTCCAATTCATTTCTTCTAATAACATGCCCAAAAATTTTTGACTGTCTACGTCTAATGTCTCTAATTGGTTTACGATCTTCATTTCTTTCTTGAAGGACTTGTTCATTGGTTTTTGTGTCTGTCCATGGTATTCTTTGTATTTTCCTCAGAAACCACACTTCCACAGCCATCAGCTGTTTTTCAACTTGACTGCTTATTGTCCACGCTTCACATCCATACAAAAGTATAGGTTTTATGCAGCACCTCAGCACTCTTTTTCTCGTTTCAATTGATATCTTTTTATTGGTCAGTATGTTTTTCATCTTGCAAAAGGTTGGTTACCTTCGCAATGGCAATTATTGTTCTAATCTCTTCAAGGCATCTCCCATCAGATATTATGACTGTACCTAGATAACAGTATCTATTCACTTGTTTAAGAATATACCCATCTACTCGTATATCACATTGTGGTATTTATTTCTTCCCAGTGACGACCATAATCTGTGTCTTCTTAATATTCAGTTCTAACCCTAGTTGTTCACTGTGTTCAACGACCGCATCTACTAAATTGTGCAGGTCCTGTTCATTGTCTGCAATCAAGACTGTATGATATGTATATCTAATGTTATTGGTGTATGGTCCTCCAATGCTGATTCCTTCTACATCTTCTATATTTCTGATTATATTTTCACTGTACAGGGAAAAAGATCTGGAGACATTACACATCCCTGTCTCACATCTCTTTTAATAGGCTGATATTGATCTACATCGTTATGAATTCTGATGGCAGCTTGTTGTTTCCAATATATGTTTTTCACAAGTCTAAGGTCTTTTCCATAAATTTGTAGATCTTCAAGCATCCTTATCATGTACGACATGTTTCACTTTATCGAACGCCTTTGTGTAGTCAAAAATGCAAAGATACAGATCTTTGTTTCTCTGATTATCGATAAGACTGCAGTACATGATATTCTTGGCATCTGTAAAGAAGGTAGTGTGCCATTGCTTTCCTCCCTAGCAGTGACCATACTGGTCGATGACCGTAGCCTTTGTCTCCCAAAAAGAGATCCTCTGCCTACCGTCGTGAAGCTGGAGACCATAACCTATAATTATCTGTCAGTTGCTCTTCAACTTCATCCACCACCTGCACCCATGGCTTCACGTAACTCTGATCGGGGGGGGGGGGCTAAACGGGTACTCCACCTTGCCCAAGGGTGTCCCGTAGGGTAGCGGAGGGAAGGAGGCACCCTACCTTTCCTTTGATAGGGAATACCCCTATATATATTCACCCAACAATAAAACATTTAGGGTTTTCATTTGAAGCCCCCTCGTATATTGAGTGTGGCTAACAATGAATGCCTGGACGGGGCAAATGACACTAGAACGATACATACAACTATTAAAAGAAGACAAGTTGGGTTCTTTGGCAATACATGAGCAGGGAGGCATTGGTGACCATTTTGACGATATGAAAGATTAGTGGTGTAAGAGACAGAGGAAATCAAGATAAATGATGCTGGATGGACTGAGACTGTGGCATGGAGGAATACCGTCAATAGATTCGAGCCAGAAAACAGGGACAGAGAGATGTGGAGAAGCGTTAACTCTTAAGTCAGTTGGTAAGGCACGTGATGACGATTACGTCTCAATAAAGTTTGTGTGGTAATGGGGAGATTTTGCTGTTGTAGTTGTGTTCTGATATCACCAATTGTAGGGACCATTAACAGATGGTGAATGCTTGTCCTCTCCCTGTCCACTGAAGTGCTTGCAGTATGGCAGTATGGCCTGTAGTCACGTGATGTACGTGTATGGTCAGGGCTGCGTGTTGTGTTTCTAGTCTACAGATTGTATTCTAGCCCTGGTGGTGTAGGCTGTTGATGTTGGGCTGTGACATGTTTGAATACAGAGCTCTTGGGGTGATATATGATGTCCAACTGTCTAGCCATTGTTGTATGCACTTGTTGATGATACCATGCTAATGAAACATATGAAAGTAATATATTTTGTTTTTAGTTAGCATAAATCTGTTGTTTAATTGTATGTGCAGATGGAGCTCACATGAAACCGGTTTTAGACAGAATTGCTGTCATAGAAGAGGCCATATGCTCCTTCAGGAGCAGAACAGAAAATGTTGCTGAACAACAAAGTGGCATTAAT
Organism: Cepaea nemoralis; assembly: GCA_014155875.1. Classification (NCBI taxonomy): domain Eukaryota; kingdom Metazoa; phylum Mollusca; class Gastropoda; order Stylommatophora; family Helicidae; genus Cepaea; species Cepaea nemoralis. The sequence continues at coordinate 6,235 of JACEFZ010013992.1, read as the reverse complement.
CAACAACTGAAGGAATTGTCATGCAAACTATCAGAGTCAGAAAAGGGCATTGATCAACAACTGAGGGAATTGTCATCCAAACTATCAAAGTCAGAAAAGGGCATTGATCAACAACTGAGGGAATTGTCATCCAAACTATCAGAGTCGGACAAGAAGCACAGCTCAAGGTTTAAACAAGTCAAACAACAAATCAGTGATATCAGTGAAACACAAGATGCAATAGAGCAAGAGCAGAAGACAAGATTACAAAGTCTGGAGAAACAGCTGCAGAAGATATCTACGGCACAAGACAGACAGAAAGCAGAGATGGAATCTCAGGCAGAACTCGTAGAGAAACTTGTTCATGTACCTAATCTACTGGAGTCTGTGAAAGAAAATGTAGCTGCATTAGACGCTAGAATTGATGGAATCATTAATGACTGCAGAAATAAACATGAGGATACAGAAACTGTAACACGTACCCTGGCAGACAAGGTCATGGCCATCACACAGAGTGTCCAGCTTATATCTGAAGGTCAAGCTCAGAACACGACCTTGTTGGGAGAACTAGAGACCAGGTTGCAGACATTGGAGGCAGACAGCGGGAGAAATGTGAAAGATGTCCAGAAACAGGCTGAGAAAGGCGAGTTAAATGTGAGTATGAACTCTTCCACAGAGAAATTGTGTACAAGTATGACTGACGTAAACCCTGGCCATGAAATTGCGTGGAAGGAAGTGTTTATTGCTGACATAAAATTGTGTTTGTTGTGTCTGTCGTCTTCTCCAAGTTTGTGTTGTATTAACTGGACATGCTGCCCCTTTGGCGGGATGAAGTTCAACGTTTTCTCCATGTCAGTGCCCCATGATTTCTGCTTCAACTCAGCACGCTCCTGGAACGTCTGACAGCGCAGATCTCTGAAAGTTGGGCAGAACTGAACAATGTGTTCAACGTTCTCAGTTTCCGGTCTACGAGAACATTTGCCTCAATTTGTGACTTTGAGACCGTGTAGATGAACAAGTACTCTGAGACTTTGAGACCGTGTAGATGAACAAGTACTATGAGACTTTGAGACCGTGTAGATGAACAAGTACTATGAGACTTTGAGACCGTGTAGATGACCAAGCACTCCGATCCCGTGAGACCGTGTAGATGACCGAATACTTTGTGACTTTGTAACCGTATAGATGACCAAATACTTTGTATCTTTGAGATCGTGTAGATAACAAAATACTTTGTGACTTTGAAGCCGTGTAGATGATCAAGTACTATGAAACTTTGAAGTTGTTTAGATATCCCAGTGCTCTTATGCTTTGAGACTGTGTAGATAACCAAGTACTTTGTGACTTTGAGTCCGGTGAAGTTTACCAAGTACTTTGAATCTTTGAGACCGTGTAGATGACCAAGTACTCCGAGACTCTAAGATCGTGTAGATGACCAAGTTCTCTGTTACTTTGAAACCGTCTAGATAACCAAGTACTCTGAGACTTCGAGGTCGTGTAGATGACCAAGTACTCTGAGACTCTGAGACCGTGTAGATGACCAAGTACTCTGAGACTTTGAAACCGTGTAGATGAACAAGTGCTATGAGACTCTGAGACCGTTCAGATGACCAAGTGCACTGTGGTTTTGAGACAGTGTAGATGACCAAGTACTCTGTGACTTTAAGACCGTGCAGATGAACAAAGTATTTTAAGACCTTCAAGCCGTGTAGCTGACCAAGTACTCTGTGATAGTGGTACCGTTTTGATGACCAAGTACTCTGTGACTTTGATACCGTGGAGATGACCAAGTATTCTGTGACTTTGATACCATGGAGAACACCAAGAACTCTGGGACTTTGATACCATGGAGAACACCAAGAACTCTGGGACTTTGATACCATGGAGATGACCAAGTACTCTGGGACTTTGATACCATGGAGAAAACGAAGAACTCTGGGACTTTGATACCATGGAGAACACCAAGAACTCTGGGACTTTGATACCGTGGAGATGACCAAGTACTCTGTGACTTTTATACCATGGAGATGACCAAGTACTCTGTGACTTTAACATCATGGAGATGACCAAGTACTCTGTGACTTTGATACCATGGAGATGACTAAGTATTCTGTGACTTTGATACCGTGGAGATGACCAAGTACTCTTCGACTTTGAGATCGTTTAGATGACCAAGTACTCTTCGACTTTGAGATCGTTTAGATGACCTATTACTCTTCTACTATGAGATCGTTTAGATGACCAAGTACTCTGGGACTTTGATACCGTGAAGATGACCAAGTACTCTGGGACTTTGATACCGTGGAGATGGCCAAGTACTCTGGGACTTTGATACCGTGGAGATGGCCAAGTACTCTAGGACTTTGATACCGTGGAGATGACCAAGTACTCTGGGACTTTGATACCGTGGAGATGAACAAGTACTCTGGGACTTTGAGAAGTACAAAAGAGGAAGAAGGAAAGATGTATGTGGATGAGGAAGAAAAAAGAAGGGGGGGGGGGGATTAGCAGGAGGAGGCAGCAGCAGCAGCAGCAGAAGAAGAAGAAGAAGAAGAAGAAGAAGAAGAAGAAGAAGAAGAAGAAGAAGAAGAAGAAGAAGAAGAAGAAGAAGATCAACAACAACAACAACAACAACAACAACGACAACCAATGTCAGAGAAGACAATTTAGAATATTAAATGTAGCTAACTTTAAATGTGAAGACGGCACTTTATTGATTCACTGATTTCACAGTCTATAATAACATTGATGTTCTATATATGAACAGTTAGTTTTCTTTCCAATTGTACAGTTGCGGATCCTGTGTCAAATGTTAAACGATCGACTGAGACCACTAGAACAACTCAGAACATGTCTCAATGAACGGGTCAGCGTGCGAGATGATAATGTCACAAAGGTTCGTTTCTTTTAAAAACTTCGATCTGTAGAAATGTTACCAATTGGAAAACACAATGTATGAAATTACAAGAATACAATCACAAAACATAGAGCACATTTCAGCAAACATCTGCAAACAATAACAAAAACCAAACAAGACAAAATAAAACAAAAATGGAAATAACACTAAAGTAACCACATTAAAATAAGCCATAAATTGGGAATGATCAGTGGTATTTATGTAGAAGGAGAAGACACTAACAACGTATAAGAACATTAATAGAAACAATGACAGAAATGAACAGACTTCTATATTTGTGCTTTATTGACTACATTAAGACATGCTATAGGGTGAAACACGAAGACATTATTATTAGAGTGTTGGAAGTTTGTAATATAATTTAAACGGCTGTGTTATGCTGATGACGTGGCTTTGGTCGCTGGTAATGAAACGCTTTTACATAAAATGTCTATTATGAGTGCAACTAAATGACGAAACAAAGGACTTAATCAGAAAAAAACATTTTAAAAACATGTAGTAACAAAGAACACTTGTAGAACCAAATGTAACAACAGAAAAACAGAAGTCTTAAAAAACGAGAGAAACGACTTCATTGACCCGGGTGTTATCCTAGACGGCTCTGTCGCTTTCTGCAGTTCGACTTGCCGAAATCGTCACACAAAGCACGAAATCCGTAGCTCCAGCGACGACCCCCAGGAGTCTCTGAGAAAAATGCACCCATGAACCGAAAAACGTAGCCCGGAATCGAATCCTCAACTTTCGGAGCGCGGGGCAGACGGCTTGACCACTTTGCCACGGAGTCTCTCTAAGAAAAAGAGAAGTAATGATTATTACAAATAAAGCTGTACACTCAAATGTAACAATATAATACAGAAGTAATTGTTATAAGTAAAGAACAATTGTACACCGAAATGTAATAATAGAAAAACAGACGTAATGATTATTACAACGAACTTTTGTACACCCATATGTAACAAAAGAAAAACAAAAGTAATGGTTAAAACAAAGAACAATTGTACACCTAAATGTAACAACAGGAAAACAGAAGTAATGGTACTATAAAATAACACGTGTGCACCCAAATGTAACAGCAGAAAAACATAAGAAACATTTTATAACAAAGAACACTTGTATAACCAAATGTAACAACAGGAAAACAAAAGCAAGGGTTATTACAAAGAACACTTATACATCCGAATGTAACAAAAGAAAAATATAGTAATTTTTATAATATAGAACACTTGTACAACCAAATGTAACAACATAAAAACAGAAGTAATGGTTATAACAATAGAAAACTGGTACACCAAAATGTAACAACAGAAAAACAAAATTAATATTATATCAAAGAACACTTGTACACCAAATAGTAACAACAGAAACGCAGAAGTAAATTTTTATAACCAAAAACATTTGTACAACCAAATGCAGAAACAGACAATCATGAAGTAATGGTTATTACAAAGAACAAGTTGTACACCAGAATGTAACAACAGAAAAACAGTAGAAAATTTTATAATATAGAACACTTGTACAACCATATGTAACAATAGAAAAACAGAATAATGGTTATCATAAAGAACGATTCTACACCCAAATGTAACAACAGTAAAACAGACGTAATGGTAATAACAGAGAACACTTGTACACCCACATTTTACAACAGTAAAAGAGAAGTAATGGTTATAACAAAGAAAACTTGCACACCCAAGTGCTAACAACACGAAATTAGAAGTAATGTTTATTACAAAGAACACTAGCACACTCAAATATAACAACAGAAAAACGTAGTAAGTTTTATAATATAAAACACTTGTACAACCAAATGTGAGAACAGAAAAACAGAAGTAATTTTTTTATTAGCAAGGAACACTACCCTAATGTAACAAGAGAAAAACAGTAGTAATTGTTATAACAATGAAAACTTGTACACCAAAATGTAACAACAGAAAAACAGAAGTAATTGTTATTACAAAGAACACTTGCACACCCAAATGTAACAACAACAAAAATAACAGAAATAATGGTTATAACAATGAAAACATGTACACCCAAATGTAACAACAGAAAAACAGTAGTAATATGTATAATATAGAACACATGTACAACCAAACGTAACAGCAGGAAAAAAAAGAAGTAATAGTTCATTACAAAAAGCTCTTTTACACCGAAATGTAACAACAGAAAAAAACAATTGTTATATCAAAGAACAATTGTACATCCTCATTTAACAACAGAGCAACTAGAAGTAATGGTTATCACAAAGGTCAATTGTACACCCAAATGAAGGAAAATAAAAACAGAAGTAATGGTTATAACAAAGTGCATTTGTACGCCAAAGTGTAACAACAACAACAACATTACACAGAACACATGTACACCCAAATGTAATACCATAACAACAGAAGTAATGGTTATACAAAGAATGTGTTTACACCCAAATGCAATAAAATTAAAATTGAAGTAATGATTATAAGAAAGAACGATTGTACAACCAAATATAACAACAGAAAAACAGAAGCAATTGTTATAGCAAAGAACACTTGTACATCCAAATGTAACAACTGAAAAAAATAGTAATTTGGATAACAAAGAACAGTTGTACACCCAAATGTGATAACAGACAAATAGAGGTATTGGTTATTACAAAGAACAATTGTACACCCACATGTTACAACAGAACAATAGAAGTAATGGTTATCACAAAGAATACTTGTATACAAAAATGTAACAACAACACATTACAGAAGTAATGGTTAAATCAAAGAAGAAATATATAGTATGCCCAAATGTAACAACGAAAAAAAAAGAAGAAATAGTGATAACAAAGACCACTTGTACACATAAATGTAACACAGAAAAACAGAAATCATGTTAATAACAACCAAATGTAACAATAGTTAACAGGGAACTGCGCTGATAATGTCATGAGCACGGTCGGATGCGGGTTCAGCGGCTGTGCTCGTCGACTGCTAGAGTAAGGGATAGATTGGCCACCTATGTCTCCGTACATTCAGGCTTATACTAAAGTCATGGATAGATTGGTCACCTATGTCTCCGTGTATTCAGTCTTACACTAAAGTCAGGGACAGATTGGCCACCTATGTCTCCGTGCATTCAGACTTACACTAAAGTCAGGGATAGATTGGTCACCTATGTCTCCGTGCATTCAGACTTACACTAAAGTCATGGATAGATAGGCCACCTATGTCTCCGTGCATTCAGACTTACACTAAAGTCATGGATAGATTGGTCACCTATGTCTCCGTGTATTCAGACTTACACTAAAGTCATGGATAGATTGGCCACCTATGTCTCCGTGCATTCAGACTTACACTAAGTCATGGATAGATTGGT
>JACEFZ010013991.1:0-34548 GCA_014155875.1 Cepaea nemoralis | reverse complement strand
ATATTTAGAATGTCGTTTGCCACACCCCAAGGGTTAAAGAGATTAAACTATTCCACTAATCTGCACGGCAATGGGACACTTTATCAGTTTCGATGTCCGCTATCAGAAGACATACTACACTTGCTAGTACCAATTGTTTACCCAGGACGGAATTAAACATATTTTGAAATTAGACGTAGTTTATACAAATTAGACAAGTAGTTGACACAGCACACTGCACAACTCTTGAACATTGGTATATACCACACAGTCAAGATACAGTTGGCAGGAAGAATGATATCTACATAATGTTATTGGCTGCCGACACTCTGTCAAATTTACACTATCGGCACAAGGAACATTCATTACTTCTGGGGACACTATAGAGATTAATTATTCAACATTTATCTGCAAACGTATGTGATGTCGGATGTCAGTATGGATGATGTTGTACATTATACATTATGGAGATTACCTACATTTCCCTCCACCAAGATTCTGAAGGACACTTACCTCCACGCGGTACTTATATGATTTCTATACATTTATGATGCCATTATCAGGAACATATAGAGACACTTATGGATTTTAATTTTACACATTGTGCCGCCGTACAAAGTGATTCAATTATTTGTTGGCGTCATTCCAATATTAACGATCCTCACTGGGGCACCGTTGCTCTCGGTTATGGACATGGAAGCAGCACTTCGTTCTTCTCACGATACAATTTCATTATATTGGATTGACACCTCTCTTGCAACCTCAACACACACGAGTTTTCTACACGGAATGTCGGACTTTTTGACGTCAACGCTTCACACTGGAAACTGCCTGACGTTACACGGATACACTGCACACGTCATCACGGACAAATTGTAAGACATACAAGACAGTTCACACATCAGTCAACTTTATTCTGGATTTTACATACGTACCTTCATTCAGTCACTACGGGTATCATACAATCAGATACCTATTTTAACCATTCAGCCAGGACTTATCTCATTAAGGCTGTAGCAACTCAGAGTTCTACATTTACACCGCAATCGATTAAATCTGTCCAGAAATCGGTCACAGGCCACTTTGTCTAGGGTGTTAGAGTAAGTTAATTACACTACCGTATCAACACAGACAAGAGCAACAATCACTGGGTCTTTTTTCACTCGTCATTCTACTGCTACACTCACTAGCATGGAATAAACAGACACGGGCAGACACCACCATAGATCAAGGACGAGCGGTAAACTTTGAAAGTCAAGGATAGAGGAAGCATACTATCGCTACGTCTATGTGTTAATTATAGATAGGTCAATGCATTAACACTACTTGATGCAGAACCAATGCCAAACATTGATGAGTTGATTGAGGGCATGGCAGACTCGAAACTTTTTTCGAAGATTGACCTCACCAAGGGATATTGGCAAATCCCTATGGATGAAGATTCAATGCATATCACAGCTTTGAGTACTCCATTAGGTCTATATGAATGGGCGTATCTTCCATTCAGTTTACAAAATGCGCCAAGCACATTTATGCGCATGACGAGAAGATTACTTCATGGAATTTCTAACGTGGCGACCTATATGGATGACATATGTATTCATACTTCCGATATTGACATACATGTAAAAATTCTTAAACAAGTATTTCAGAGGATAAAGCAACACAGGTTGAAAGCTAAACCAAGTAAAATTGAGATAGGCTTTACGGAAATACAATTCCTTGTTCATATGATTTCTAACAGATTTAGAAAGACAGACCCATTGGTGGTTAACAAAGTTCTTAATATCAAACCTACAACGACAAAGAAAGAATTAAGAAGTCTATTAGGTCTGATTAATTACTATCAGAAGTTCATTCCTAACTTTGCTGATATGACAGCAACATTTTCTGAACTATTAAAAAAAGGTCAACCTACAAAAATAGTATGGACAGACGATCACGATAAACTATTACAACAGATAAAAACTCTGTTCAGTACCTATCCTATTCTGAAATTGCCTGATATTTCAAAAGATTTCGTATTACAAACGGATGCTAGTTTACATGCTATTTCAGCTGTATTACTTCAATTACATGAAGGAAAACTACATCCCATTATTTACTTCAATAAAAAACTGTCAGAAACACAGAGAAATTACGCTATTACTGAATTAGAAGCCTTAGCATTAATTGAAAGTATTGAGAAATTCTCAAGGTATCTACTTGGTAGAAAATTTCTGGTTCTTTACAGATATTCAAATCTGGTCATCCTAAGAACTCCAGAATTCATAGATGGTCTCTACTCTTACAGGATTATGAATTCGATATCTGTCATATTCCTGGAAAAGATAATAATCTTGCGAATATTCTCAGTCGACTTTAAATATGTAGATCTTTGTCACAAATTATTCATTTGTAATTTAATGTATTTGATTGTTCACAGAGTATTAGTATATTTAAGATATATCTGTTCAGATAGCACCTGATTAAATTACAATACATAGAACAATCATCAATTATATAATTATTATTATTGCAAATATATAGTTTAGGCAGATAGATACTTCTGTCTATTTGTCAATTTGACAGGATGACATAAGGCAGTTACTGTGTGAAGGACTGTAAAGAGTCATGGCGAACTTTAACCTGTGTGGGTATAAACTGTGTCGCTAGAAACTGTGTGGACAGAATATTCAAATTGTGCGACTACAATCTAAGTATTTGTGCAATCAATTATTTGTGCAAGAATAATATGATATTATAATATTATGTATATTTGATTAAATTGTGATAGATATAGATTAGAAAAATTATTTGTCCAAGAATAATATGATATTATAATATGTGTGTATATTTGGTTAATTTGTAATAGTAATTGATTAGTTAACGTGGTTATATTAATTAAGACTATATTAGTATGGTTTGTATTTTGATCATTAGTTCATTGGTTAATCATGGTTAATTATTGAATTTAGGATTGATTAGTGTTTAGCGGAATATCCACACTAGAATAGATCTCTAAAGTATCTCAGTGCATAAATCGTCTACCTTACCTACAGACATAGGATGGAAACTGGAATATACAAGGAATATATACATGAACAGCGACAACGGTCAACGGCAACGGATATGGATTGCTTGGAACCCAAGTACTACCCTCGTCCAAAACTCATGGTATTACCTAGAGTGAGGACACTTGTCTATTAAGACAAGGTAGGGACTAATAAAAATTAGTTGGACTGATCTCCCCATGGATCAGCCACACGACGTCCAACGGAGGATTGGATAGGTGTGCGTGCCCGTCATATAACTTTAATTTTTTTAGGGTGGGTAACGGAGAACCATAAGCATTTCAGCTGTTGTTGTAATTGTTGTAGTAAGGATATGAGATATAATTACAAGTTGTGTATAATTATACATATAGATATTTTAAAAAATGATTTTATCATTTTTTTTGTCTGGGAGGGGGCATAATGCCAAGTGACGGGCACACACCAGAAGAAGATACATAAAAGAACAAAAGAAATTTTCCATAAGGACACACCAGACTGAACGATCAACACGAAAACCAAGGGAAACTTGGAAACATCTGATGGGATATGCTTTGAAGAGATTAGAACAAGAATAGCTATGTCGAACATAGTCTATTCATGACAATAATATACAGATTCTTTCTCCAGGACAATCATCCGAGCTGCTTTAAACCCTAGACAAATCACCAATGTACTCGCGCAGAGGTTTTTCCTTGTCTCCACGCTAACTCGGTTATCATTACAACTAATTCTCACCCGTTGCCCATATCCTTCTGGCCGTGACACTTCAACATTCAGACCATTTTGTTGAAGATTACTCGCCGAGCTGTCGTCTTTATTTCCAGTCAGTGAAAACAGATAATGGCTATGTTTCTGATTCATATTTTTAAGTCTCTTCCCAAGTTGCACGTTGTGAGTCAAGAATCGGATGGGGCGTGTGTCTTTTGTCTTGTTACAATGTATCTGACACACGTCAGTCAGTGTCAGGATCTCTGTGTAGACTGTGGGTGCTTCACTGACATCCAAGAACAGGTAATATGTGGTGTCTTGTCCCTCCGGCTCATCGAAGACCAGGGAAGCTGCTGTCTGTATGACAAGATGAGCGAATCCTGTTGTTGGTTTGAGAGATTTTTGACATTCTGTGCATCTACAAATGTCGTTCTCAAATACCCCAACACCATCAACCCATCCACTGCTAACCCTCATCAGTTTGCTGAGAGTGTCATTGTACCTCTGCCACGGGATGTCAGGACCTGGAACAGTGTCAGGTCTCTCATAACTGACTTGCTTGACTGTCACACGGACAGTTAGGTCTGCCAAGATTTTCACAAGCTTCTCAACAGATACGGCACTATCTTGCTTCTCTACAGATACGGCACTATCTTGCTTCTCTACAGACACAGCACTCTCCTGCTTCTCTACAGACACAGCATTCTCCTGCTTCTCTACAGACACAGCATTCTCCTGCTTCTCTACAGACACAGCACTCTCCTGCTTCTCTACAGACACAGCACTCTCCTGCTTCTCTACAGACACAGCACTCTCCTGCTTCTCTACAGACACAGCACTCTCCTGGGTCTCTACAGATACGGCACTCTCCAGCGTCTCAACAGATACGGCATTCTCCTGACCTCGATTCTTGTGACTTCTGAAATGTTTGTGGGGATCATTTTCTTCTACACCACAGAGGTTATCCTTTCTGGGTCCTGAAAGACAAATACAGAATTTCAGCCTGCAATTGCAATGATGTTAAATATAGTGGTGGTGGTGGTGGTGGTGGTGGTGGTGGTGGTGGTGGTGGTGGTGGTGGTGGTGGTAGAGATGGTAATGGTATTAGCAGTAGAGCAGTAGTAGCGGTGGTGGTGGTAATAGTAGTAGTAGTGGTGGTAGTGCTGAAGGTATTAGCAGCAGTAGTAGTGGTGATGTTAGCAGCAATGGTAGTAGTGATTTTAGACGCTGTTGTAGTAGTGATTTTAGGAGCTGTGGTAGCAGTGATGTTAGCAAACATGGCAGTAGTTACGTTAACAGCAATGGTAGTAGCGATGATAGCGGCAATGGTAGTAGCTGTGTTAGCAACTGTAATAGTAGATATTTTAGGAGCTGTAGTAATAGTGATTTTAGGAGCTGTGGTAGTAGTGATGTTAGCAGCCATGGTAGTAGTCACGTTAACAGCTGTGGTAACAGTGATCTTAGCAAGTATGGTAGCAGTTATGTTTACAGCTGTGGTAGTAGTGATGTTAGTAGCCATGGTAGTAGTCACGTTAACAGCTGTGGTAGTAGTGATCTTAGCAAGTATGGTAGCAGTTATGTTTACAGCTGTGGTAGTAGTGATGTTAGTAGCCATGGTAGTAGTCACGTTAACAGCTGTGGTAGTAGTGATCTTAGCAGCTGTGGTATTGTGATGTTAGCAGCCATGGTAGTAGCGATGACAGTAGGATGGAGGATGGATGTGTGGGTAGTGAGGGTGATTGTAGTTGGGGGATGTATGGATGGATAGGAGATGTGTGGGGAGATGTGTGTGTGGGTGAGGGATATGTCTTTGGTGGGTGTGGTGTTGTGTGTGAGGGGAGATGGGTGTGGATAAAGGATGTGTGTGTGGATGGGGGTGTGGTTGGGTGTGCGGGTGGGTGAAGGATGTGTGCCAGGGTGGGGATGTGTGTTTAGATGGGTGATTAGGGTGTGTGGGTGTGGGTGGGTAGATAATAGATGTATGTGTTGATGAGTGGGTGAGTGATGTGTGGGTGTTAGTGGTTGAGGGATAAGTACGTGTGTCTAGGGATGTGTGAAGGGATGAGTGTATGGGTGAGGGATGTGTGTGTGGGTTGTGTGTACGTGGATGGAAGGTGTATGTTTGTGAATGGAAGGTGTATGTTTGTGAATGGGGGGTATGTTGGTGCGGTGGGTGGGGAGACTGTGTGTGGGTGGGGATTTGTGTGTATATATGGGTAGGGGTGTGTGGTTAAGGGATGTGTGGCTGGGGGATGGGTTGGTGGAGGATGTGTGGTTGGTAGAGGATGTGTGGGTGGGTGATTGTATATGGTTAAGGATGTGTGGTTAAGGGATGTTTGGTTGGGTGATGGGTGGGTAGAGGATGTGTGGTGGGTAGAGGATATGTGGGTGGGTGAGTGTGTGTAGGTTAGGAGACGGTGAGGGGTGTTTGTATGGGTGGGCTCGGCATCTGTGAGTGGGCTGGGGGAGAGATGGGAGATTATGTGAGTTGGCGGGGAGATATGTGTGTGCGTGGGGGATGTGTGGCTGAGGTATGAGTGTTTGGCTTGGTGGTTGGAGGTGTGTGGGTGGAGGAGGATATGTGGGTGGATGATTGTTGGTGGGTAATGGGACGGGTAGAGGATATGTGAGTGGATGGGGAGATGTGTATAGTTGGGTGGGTGAGTTGTTGGAGGATGTGTGGGTTGGGGAATGTATGTGTGCTTAGGGTGTGGGTGGATGGGATGTGTGGTGGATGGGAGGTGTGTGTGGGTGGGGAAATGTGTGATGTAGGGATGTGGTGGATGGGTGGGGGTATGTATGTGTGTCTGGGTTGTGTGTGTGGTTGAGTGGGGGAGCTGGAGTGGATGGGGGATGTGTGGGTGGATGGTGGGTGGGTCTCATAACATAGTAATATGTATTGTTTACGTTTACAAAATTCATTTGACAATGTTTTTTCCTATGCACTGCTGATGAAAGAAAGATGAGTGATTTGAAGGGCCGAATGTAAGACAGGCCTGCGTGCCCAATTTGTTACCCTTTGAAAATAAAGTCCGTTAGTTCGTTCGTTCGTTCCCTATTCGCACACACAGACACGCACGCACACACACACACACACACACAAATACACAGACACGCACGCATACACACACACACACACACACACATAAAGTGCATGTTGAACATGTCATCAGTTAAGGCAGCAACGGCAAAGACAAACCTTCATCCATCTTCAGGGTGTCCAGAGCAAACATCTGAAGCATCGGCACCTCTGGGGGAAGAAAAAAACATGGTTTCATCAACTGTTGGCCATGTCTTCCTCTAGTTATTTGTATCCTTGTCATTATCAACAGGACATACAAATAACACAGTTTATCTATATCATAAATATTTCAAAATCGTGAGATGGTGATTTAATAGACTGGCGTGATTTTGACATGGTGATATAGACTGTGCCTTGATTCTGAGATGTTGATGCTTTAGATAAAATCGACTTTATTTTACTTAGGACAATAGACAAGACTAGTCATGAATCCAAAAGCACTCGCAAAGACAGACATTGATACTGACCATCAACCAGTTATAATAAAAAAGAATTCAACATAAGGAAGATGAGAAACAACAAGATAACAACAGATGTCATCAATTATAGGAGACTTCGTGAAAATACGGTTACAGACAAATTCAAAAAAAAAAAAAAGAAAAAAAAAAAAAAAAGAAATCAAAAATGTACATAAGAACATCACTGTTGATGATTCAAGTGTAAATCAAGACTGGATAACTTTCAAGGCTGCCATGCTCGGCACGCTGGACAATAAATGTGGAGCAAAGAAAGTCGGGCAGGACAAAACATTAGGAACAGCTTGGTGGAACAACGAAGTTAAAGATACAGTATCCAGAAAGTAAGTAGCGTTCCAAAAATGGATTGCAACTAAATCTGAACAAGACTATGTTACTTATAGAATGACACGACGAAACGCCAAATGAACAATTAAATCAACTAAAGATGATTCCTAGAGAATATACGGTGATCAGATAGCAACCCTTAGCAAAGACTACCCAAGAGAATTTTATAAACGTGTCAACAATTTGAGAAAACTAATGTATCTGTGAAAATCTAGTTCATGTGTATACAGTAGTTATGTATGTGTAAACAAAATCTAGCGGATTTGTGTACCACAGTTATGTATCTGTAAACATCTGGTTGTGTATAAATCACACACAAAATGAGAAGTAGATTGTGAGCTTTACTAGAACACGATTACAAGAAACGAGATTGACGTTGCGGCTAAAGCCTTCGTCAGCACACAACAAACACACACAAACAGACAAAAACTACACAAACAAACTACATATAAATATTAAGGTTACTTAGCTGAGTATATCTTGGTCGACTGTACGTGGATTGAATGAACCGGGGGTGTGGTTTAGGTGGTCAGAGGACTAACGGTCAGTAACCGCCAGAAGTTCAAGGATTGGCTAAGCCGCCCAGTGGGGGACACCCGTTAGGAGGATAAGGGGACGCCCATGTGAGCGAAAAGTGAAATCGGTATTGGTTGAGCAATATAGCCGGTTATGTGGCGGAGTTGTCGCGGAAGCAGTTCACAATTCCGCATCCTGTGCTCTAAACACAGCCGCGGGCGATTTGGATGTAGACCATCCAGCGTTGGCTCTCATAAAATAGTATGAGTGCCTGTCGCTCAGGAAGCGATGACAGACCACTGAACGTGCCAAGAAATCACAAACAGCAAATATAATACTGGGGCTAACTGTGAAGGACATGCAACTAACTGTTACAGTGGACTATACAACTGTGGGGATGGGAGGAGGTGGGGGTATTAAGTTAAATAAAACTGTGTTGGACATTGAGGCCGTGAGGGGGAGAGTGACCCAACTGGAAGATTAGACAGTTTTCCAGTGTCTTACGATAGCGTTAGTGAGATGTGCATGATTTGATTACCGTGACCTGTATGTCGGCCTCGCCACAGTGGTCGGGACTGTTAAAGTGTAGGGGTACCGGCTTCTGGGCACCACTGTTGATATCAGAGAGGTATTGTCTAAATCTGTCCACCAGACGAAGACCTGTCTGCCCAATATATCTCATGTCACAACGTATGCAGATGATCGCATAGATAACGTTGCGACTCGTGCATGAGAAACCCTCACGGATGTAGAAAGTGGTCTTAGGGAAAGTTAAACTCTGGGTTTGAAGGACATGTGGGCAGGTCTTACAGTGCGATCGAAGATACGCCACCGTGCCAGGAAGAGACTTTGAGGTTGAGGTACACTACTGTGGACCAGCACATCCCTGAGGATACGATCCCGCCTGTACACCACCAGGCGCGGGGGGGGGGGGGGTATGGTGGGGAGGCTCTGAGAAGACATCGCGAGTGACAGGTTCTGGATCAGAATGGATAGATGCCTCATGAAAATATTCTATAGAACAGTTATGTATCTGTAAACATGCAGTTCATGTGTATACAACAGTTAAATATATGTAAACATCTAGTTAAATGTGTATACAACAGTTATGTATCTGTAAACATCTAGTTAAATGTGTATACAACAGTTATGTATCTGTAAACATCTAGTTAAATGTGTATACAACAGTTATGTATCTGTAAACATCTAGTTCATGTGTACACAACAGTTATGTATCTGTAAACATCTAGTTAAATGTGTATACAACAGTTATGTATCTGTAAACATCTAGTTAAATGTGTATACAACAGCTATGTATCTGTAAACATCTAGTTAAATGTGTATACAACAGTTATGTATCTGTAACCATCTAGTTAAATGTGTATACAACAGTTATGTATCTGTAAACATCTAGTTAAATGTGCATACAACAGTTATGTATCTGTAAACATCTAGTTAAATGTGTATACAACAGTTATGTATCTGTAAACATCTAGTTAAATGTGTATACAACATTTATGTATCTGTAAACATCTAGTTAAATGTGTATACAACAGTTATGTATCTGTAAACATCTAGTTCATGTGTATACAACAGTTATGTATCTGTAAAAATCTAGTTAAATGTGTATACAACAGTTATGTATCTGTAAACATCTAGTTAAATGTGTATATAACAGTTTTATATCTGTAAACATCTAGTTCATGTGTATACAACAGTTATGTATCTGTAAACATCTAGTTAAATGTGAATACAACAGTTATGTATCTGTAAACATCTAGTTAAATGTGTATACAACAGTTATGTATCTGTAAACATCTAGTTAAATGTGTATACAACAGTTATGTATCTGTAAACATCTAGTTAAATGTGTATACAACAGTTATGTATTTGTAAACATCTAGTTAAATGTGTATACAACAGTTATGTATCTGTAAACATCTAGTTAAATGTGTATACAACAGTTATGTATCTGTAAACATCTAGTTAAATGTGTATACAACAGTTATGTATCTGTAAACATCTAGTTAAATGTGTATACAACAGCTATGTATCTGTAAACATCTAGTTAAATGTGTATACAACAGTTATGTATCTGTAAACATCTAGTTAAATGTGTATACAACAGTTATGTATCTGTAAACATCTAGTTAAATGTGTATACAACAGTTATGTATCTGTAAACATCTAGTTAAATGTGTATACAACAGTTATGTATCTGTAAACATCTAGTTCATGTGTATACAACAGTTATGTATCTGTAAACATCTAGTTAAATGTGTATACAACAGTTATGTATCTGTAAACATCTAGTTCATGTGTATACAACAGTTATGTATCTGTAAACATCTAGTTAAATGTGTATACAACAGTTATGTATCTGTAAACATCTAGTTCATGTGTATACAACAATTATGTATCTGTAAACATCTAGTTAAATGTGTATACAACAGTTATGTATCTGTAAACATCTAGTTAAATGTGTATACAACAGTTACGTATCTGTAAACATCTAGTTAAATGTGAAGCCCATAAGCGGGCACTCTCCAGCTGTTTATATTTCACCTCGACACCGCAAGTTATAAAGGTTCATGATGAGATGAGGGATGAGACAAACATCTAGTTTATGTGTATACAACAGTTATGTGTATACAACAGTTATGCATCTGAAGGCATCTCGTTCATGTGTGTGTAATAATTATGCAGCTGTAAACATGTAGTTCACATGTATAAAACAGTTATATATCTGTAAACATCTAGTTCATGTGTATACAAAAGCTATGTATATTTAAACATATAGTTCATGTGTATTCAACAGTTATGTGTCTGTAAAAATCACATAGTTCAGGGCAAGGAAAGTATGGCCCTCGGGCCATTTGTGGTCCGCAAAATAATCTTGTGATCTGGCCCTACCTAGGCATCCTCAGGCAGGATTCGTAAATCTAGGAGCTCTTTTCATAGCGAAATAAATTTATATTAAGTGAATTACAGTAAGAATGTGGTAATGTTGTGGGACAAGTAAGGAACGCTCATTTTGCGATAGACAGGACACATAACAGGACAGACACGTATGCTTTCTGAATAGTAACACCATCAATACCAGCCAACCTCACCAAGGTGTAGCAGCATCATCAACACCAGTCAACATCACTCTTCACCAAGGAGAGTCTTTTCCAGCCATCACATTAGGGGTAAGACCATTGCATGCTTGACTAAATATAGAAAGCGAATTTTTAACTTGATACAAATACGTATCAATAATTACTAAGCAAGCACTCTACACTACAATCTTCCTACCAACTCTATGCTACCAATGTCAAACCTGGACAATGACAAAATGAAAACAGGAAAATTCAACAACGTAAATGAGATTCCTGATACGAATACTCAATGTATCAAGAAGAGAGAAAATCAGAAATGAAGAAATCAGGATTAAAGTAGGGGTTATAGCAGCGCTTAATTTCATCAGAAAACAGCAAGTTAAATCGTTTGCCCATATAACTTCGGGAGTTACCGGCCTGGAAAGGACACCTTGGCGAATGCTGCAACTTTTGCATTTGATGTCTACGAGGGCTTCCAGGATAAACAGGAGACAGTGGCGGTAGCTCTTGACCTGGAGGATGCGTATAACATGGTCAGGTATGATCGGTTGATACACACACTGTTGGACATGGAAGTCTGCTCTTGCCTTGTTAGATGGGTTGTGGCGGTCCTTTATGAGCGCAAGGTTGCACTGCGCATGGGTTCCTGGACTATTACACCTGGGTTGCCACAGGGATCTGCATTGTCCTCAGTGCTCTTTAATGCCTACACCAGCGAAATCGCAGCTATTGAGACACCAGGCGTGGGTAGAATCTTAACATTTACAGATGATGTGCTGGTGTACAGTTTGGCGAAAGACGTACAGGTGACAGTAAACAGGGTAGCGGAGTGGTGCAGGGACGCAGGGGCCATTATACACCCAGACAAGGCATCGGTTGTGTGGTACTCCCTGGATAACCGGATCGTCAAGGCAGATGTCCCAGGTATTATGTTGAATGGATGTCCTCTTAGTCGAGAGAGTAAATTGAAGTACTTGGGTATCACCTTTGACAGGTGTTTGTCTTCTAAGGATCATGTGGAGGCTTTGGTGGTGAAGGCTGGTGTAGCGAAACCCCAGTGGCCCATGTCCTCATACCTATCCGCTCAATTCCTTCGGAGTGGGATTCTCTGGGTTACTTTCATAGCCCGAGCATTTGACACGAATACTTTGAAATCTATCTGTTCTTCGGGAAAACCCAATGGCGCGCCTTGCACCAAATAAGACCTAGGGTAAAGGTTTGGGCGTGAAAAGTCCGTTGTCAACCTTGTCGGTTGTGGTCGGCACAATGTATTAAAGTTTTAAAGAATTTTACAGATAAAGTGCCGCATCCTACGGCTGGGGTATAAAAGGTAATTTTAGATTAATTGGTCCTGCCAGTCTTGAGCATATTAAGCTTGGTCGTCTCAAATAATGAGACGAATTGGTGAAACGGCAGTCTTGCCAATTTGGCTAAGCGTCTAGATCTGGGCATGGCGGGGGAACAAATCGGGGCAATATCTTTTCCCAGATGATGTCGCATATTCTTGGCGGCGGATAAGGGGGGTGGGGGGCTATCTTTCTTCCTATGGCTTTACCTCTGTTTAGTGTCATCTTTCATTTGAATATAAACATTCTATAGCTATGGCATGTCGAGGGGAAGGGCTCCGTGGGGACCGGTGCCACCCATCTGAGTTATATCTTCTTGAGCCAGAAGAGGCGATCCACTGTGCTATCTCTTTCGTCTTTCGGCTGATGGGGGGGGGGGGGGGGGGGGGGCAGGTGGACCGGGTGGTTCCTTGTCGATAGGAGGATGTTGGGAGTATAAATGGACTTCCCTCTCTCCCTGAGAGAACCTGAACTCATCTGAATATATGGATTATGTGAGACACGGCCGACACATTGCGGTGACAGCTCAGACAAGAGCGGCGGCCGGACAGGGTAGTTTCCTCTTTCCTGTTCTTGCTAGGGATGGGGGAGGGAGATGCACTGCGGTCCATACAGACTCACTATTATTATATTAGTTAAGAGTAGGAAACATACATAATTACGCACACTACTCCACAATAGCTTTGTCGTGAGAAAGGCAAGGTTTGCAAGTGAGAGGGAAGCTTGAGAAGGTATGTGCCCAATATTAATAAAGGCATGGTATGAGTGTGGAGAGGAGTGTGGTATGAAGATAATTGAATACTAGGTAATTGTATGGATTTTATGTATGGCAACCGACATGCTGAGACCATTGGAATCTCCATGCCGGCTGTATCTGAAGTTTACACCAGAGGCTCTCAAAATTGTTTTAACTTTACAGGATCCTTCTTTTGACGGCGAATATAGCCGGAGGTTTCGACAGAGCATCGACATAGAACTTTATGTTTACTATGAGGTCCCTGCTGCTGTTGGGCTATACCAGATAGAACCACGGCGGGCCCGAACGAATACTTTCAGACACCTCGGCAGGCGTTTCGTTGAGATGGGATCGAGTATGTTTGCATTTTGGGCTAGATCCCGCCTAAGTCACTGACACACCCGTACATATATCCTATTTATTCTCCTTGAGTATTTCCCCACCAAAATTGTGCCACGTGATCCCAGGGCACTTTCCCTAACCATTGGACACACTACATTCGTGTAGGACACGGAAACTTGGAATCCTGGATTTATGGAACCCTGTTGTTCGAACAACCTACGCGGGAAATAAAGACCAGTGAACTTGCCATGAGGTGGTTGTGAATTCATGGGACAATATGGAAAACGATGAGCTAGGAGATTTATATTTGTGTTGATATTGTATGGACTAGTTTTCTCTCTAGATTGTGTGTAGATGTTTATGAGTTAATTGTCAGATATTGTTTTTTCTCTGTGCTGTTATGTATTGAGTTATTAAATTTACAATTACAAATATGTTGAAGAACGTCATGTTGTATGCGTGTCAGCCAGAACGACCCTGCAGGAAATAGGTCCTTAGGTCGAATAGAGAGTGACAGTGAGTCCGGGGGAAACGGAGGAGGGTTGGCAGGGAAAGACCTATTTAAAGCCAGGGCTATGAAATATACATGAGAAAATTGAGACATAGTTATTTGGGACCCTCCACCTAGCTTGTTACAATTTCTGGGGGCACGTCGCGGGATATTTTAAATCCTGGTGGAGCTCTGGCTGATATAGGGATAGGGGACAGATATTCTGGTCTAATATCAATAGGTTCTGCTTACCGTACCTGGCTATTGTCTATACTCTTCCTGACACAGACTGACGACATACGAAGTGTTGTGGTCGTGTATTATATCCATTTGTCCATTACCTATTCACTTACCCTCTGAGTTAAGATGGCATCCGCGAAATTTAATGTGGCTGAAGTGCAGGCTACAGGGCGTGAGATAGGCTATGAGGTGGCTGAGTTACAGAAATATGTTCAAGAAGTGGAGAGAGATTTTCGACAAGCTGAGCACGAAGCTAAGAAAATTGAGGCAGAGCGCGAAGCTAAGAAATTCGAGGCAGAGCGCGAAGCTAAGAAAATTGAGGCAGAGCGCGAAGCTAAGAAAATTGAGGCAGAGCGCGAGGCTAAGAAAATCGAGGCAGAGCGCGAGGCTAAGAAAATCGAGGCAGAGCGCGAAGCAAAGAAAATTGAGGCTGAGGCTAGGAAGATGGAGGCCGAGCAGGCAGCCAGAGACCATGAGTTCCGTATGAGGGAGTTGGAGCTGAAAGCTCAAACTGCCAAGGGAGGCGAGGGTGCAGTTGGAGGCGCAGTTCTCCCTGACTCAACAACTTCTAGTGGCGGTCCATACCAGGCAATGAAGTTCCCATTACTCCCGTTCGATGAACACAAAGATAAGATCGACCAGTATCTTCACAGATTTCAGTCGATGGCTTTGGCTATGGGATTGGAACGTGGGAAATGGAACTTGAAACTCTCACAGGGCCTGAGGGGGACCGCGTATGAGGTCTATTCAAGGTTGCCACCTGGTATGGAGAATGACTATGAGGCCCTGGAAAAGGCATTATTGAAAAGGTTCCAGATGACAGCCCATACTTACCGACAACAGTTCAGAAAGTCGAGGAGAGAGCCAGGAGAGATGTTCTCAGCATACAGTGTTAGACTTAAGTCTTACCTTTTGAAATGGATGTCATTAGCAGGATTTGCCAACGACTATGAAAGTTTAGAAGAATTAGTGGTCGTGGACCAAATGAAGAGGATGATGCCTAAGCCATTGCAAACCTTCTTGGTTGAAAATGGGACAGAAAGGTTAGACGTAGTCAACACATTGGCGGAAAGGTATGTGCTAGCTCATGGGGATAATGGGGAACTGGCACAACCCAATCTCCGATCACCAGACACTGGGTCTGGAAAGAAGAAGAACCCCAAACCCACTCACACCAAAAAGGAGGATCCTTTCGAAAAAGTTCCCATTAAGAAACCCTCTGGTAAGAGTCCACCTGGATCTCCCAAAAGAAAGTGGAGTGAAAAGTGGTGCGCCTTCTGCAAATCTCCCACACACAATACGGCCGATTGCAGGCGCAAACAGAAAGACTCTCACTATGCTGCCTGTCTTGTAGAAACCGGGGAGGGGTCTAACAAGGAGGTAGAAGGGAGGGATCCTGGGAACAAAGATTCAGAAAAACCACCAGTAGTAGAGACGGTTCTTGTGAACGGACAACCAGTCGAGTGTCTCTATGACACAGGTCTTCAGTTTGAGGCCGTAATTTCATCACACTTAGTGAGCCCAGAGCAGCTAACCGGGGAATCCATTGAGATTCAAACGGCGACAAAGAGTGCGGTAGCGATGTCTCTTCCAATTGCGAAGGTGGACATCAAATCAAAATATGTTACCGGCACTATTCAGGCAGCCGTTCTGATCGATCATATCTTCCCGATGATCTTGGGTTGCCGCTACGTCTTCCTAGGGACCCCAAACGAACCCATGTACGTAGGGGCGATGCAAACCAGATCTCAATCGGAGGAGGAGCAGACGCCGGCCTTGATCGTGAATCCCTTGCCTGGGGAGTTACGAGCTGCTCAAAGCCAGGATGCTACTTTGCAACCTTGCTTCAACCAGTTGCCAAAAAGTGCTGACTCACCAAGACGGGGTCAGTATTATATGAAGAATCGGTTACTGTACCGGAGAGCCGGAGTGGAGGAACGCCAGCATGGACAGCTGGTAGTTCCTAAGGCTTATCGGGAACAGCTTCTTCATATGGGACACACCATTTCTTTCAGTGGACATATGGGTGTCGGGGCAACACTTCAGCGCATTTCCTGCCATTACTACTGGCCAGGGATGACTGGAGATGTGCGTAGGTACGTCAAGTCGTGCCCAGAGTGCCAGCGTGTGGCACCAAAACACTGGACGGCTCCGGTAGTCTTGGGTGATATGCCCATTATGAACTCTCCTTTCGAGAGAGTTGCCATCGATCTGGTTGGTCCTCTTCCTCGGACTAGGAAGAGGAATATGTATATTCTGACGATGGTGGATTGCTGTTCCATGTGGGGCGAGGCGATACCGTTGGCCACCATCGACTCTAAGCGAGTGGCTGATGCACTGATGGAGACTTTTACTCGGTTGGGATTTCCAAACCAGATCCTGACGGACAATGGGTCTCAGTTTTGTGGTAAGCTGATGGAGGAAGTCTTTCGTATCTTCCAGACTAACCACATTCACACAAGCCCATACCACCCTCAGTCTAATGGGCAAGTAGAGAGGTTTAATGGTACCTTGATGACCATGCTTAGGAAGCTGGCTCAAGAGAAACCAGACAGATGGGATGAATATATCCCAGCCGCCTTGTTCGCCTATCGGGAGGTTCCCCATGGGTCAACCGGGTTGCCACCAGCCACTCTATTATTCGGGAGGCCAATCAAGGGTCCCTTAGAAGCCTTATTGAGATGTTGGACAGAGGAGGAGACTTCCGAAGAGGTGGTATCTTCCTACAAATACGTCGAGGAGTTAAAGAAGAAACTCCAGACAGGTTGGGCTTTGGCGGCTCAGAATCTGAGAGCGGCCAGGAAGAGACACGCGGCCTACTACAATAGAAGGACGAAAGATAGGTCTCTGAAGGTGGGGGATCGGGTTCTGTTGTTACTTCCAGTAGGTTCCAATAAACTCGAGATTGGTTGGCAGGGGCCTTTCCCGGTGGAAAGGGTTGTGTCCCGTACCAATTATGCTATCCGGATCAGGGGGAAATCTAAAATCTTCCACATTAACCTCCTCAAAAAATATGAGGAACGATCCGATGGTACTTCTCTCCCACTCATGACTATGGCGGTCGCGATGGAAACTGAATCGGGCGCAGACGCGGATAGGGAGTATCCTTTACACCCTGGGGAAACCTATAAGGATGTACATATAAATCCTGATCTGTCGGCTGAAGAAACAGAACTAGTCATCCATTTGTTGGAGTCCCATCAACAGATTGTTACCGATCGTCCAGGGCGGACAGGGTTGGTTGAGTTTGATATGACTCTGACTACCCAAGACCCCATTCGCCAAAAAAATATATCCAGTGCCCTTTGCGAAAGAGAAGGCCCTGGAAGCCGAAATCCAGAAGCTTCTGGATGATGACATCATAACTCCTTCGACTTCTCCTTATAATGCCGGGGTTGTCTTGTTGAGAAAGCCAAGCGGGGAGCACCGCTTGTGTATTGATTACAGGCATTTAAACAGTTGTACGACATTCCAAGTTGAGCCGTTACCAAACACAAATCAACTGTTTGCCAGATTAAATAGGGCAAAGTACTTTTCAAAAATCGATTTAAGCCGGGGATATTATCAGATCCCTGTGAAGCCTGAGGTTCGGCCCTTGCTCGCTTTCAGTACTCCGAGCGGCCATTACGAATTTAAGGTGATGCCTTTTGGGCTGAGCAATGCGCCCAGTGTGTTCACACGCATGATGAGAAAGTTATTAGACCCTTTAAGGGATCCCTCTGTCGTCTCGTTTATGGATGATATTCTCATCGCTTCTGGCAATCTGAAAGATCACCTGAAATCCTTGGAACAGATCTTCATAAGATTGAAAGAGGAGGGGTTAACTGCCCGTCCAGCCAAATGCATGATTGGCTATCACTCCTTAGAATTTCTGGGACATACTATTACCCCGGGGGGTTTGGTACCGGAAGAAAAGAATGTAGAGAAGGTCAGACTCGCACCCCGTCCTAAATCCAAAAAGGATGTTAGGTCTTTCTTGTCTCTGTGTGGGTTTTACCAGAAATTTATTCCGAAGTTCAACGAAATTGGGGCACCGTTAACCGACACCCTGAAGAAAGGATCGCCAGATCCTATAGTCTGGACCCCGAGCTGTGAAGAGGCTTATGGGAAGCTGAAACAGGCTTTGGTGGATAGGCCAGTCCTGCAACTCCCAAATTTGGAGAAAACGTTTGTTCTAAGAACCGACGCGAGTAACATAGGGATTGGAGCAACTCTGTTGCAGGAAGGTCGAGATGATCCTACTGTGCTATGTCCGGTGGCATATGCCAGTAGAAAACTGTTACCCGCGGAACGGAATTACTCCACCGTCGAACGGGAATGTCTGGCTCTAGTGTGGGCGGTACAGAAATTTCAACCTTATCTGTATGGAGTACCGTTCAAAGTGCAGTCCGACCATCAACCTCTGACGTTTTTGGCAACTTCTAAGAAACTGAACGCAAGGTTAATGAGATGGTCATTGCTCTTACAACCGTATCAGTTCACGGTCGAATACATCCCCGGAAGGGAGAATGTGGGAGCGGATTTTATGTCACGGCATCCTATGGTCGAAGGTGAGGGGGAGGTAATTCGAACAGAACCTCTGGCAGTTGAAAGTTCGTAGGGTTCGACTTTCTTAAGAGGGGGCCTATGTAGCGAAACCCCAGTGGCCCATGTCCTCATACCTATCCGCTCAATTCCTTCGGAGTGGGATTCTCTGGGTTACTTTCATAACCCGAGCATTTGACACGAATACTTTGAAATCTATCTGTTCTTCGGGAAAACCCAATGGCGCGCCTTGCACCAAATATGACCTAGGGTAATGGTTTGGGCGTGAAATGTCCGTTGTCAACCTTGTCGGTTGTGGTCGGCACAATGTATTGAAGTTTTAAAGAATTTTACAGATAAAGTGCCGCATCCTACTGCTGGGGTATGAAAGGTAATTTTAGATTAATTGGTCCTGCCAGACTTGAGCATATTAAGCTTGGTCGTCTCAAATAATGAGACGAATTGGTGAAACGGCAGTCTTGCCAATTTGGCTAAGCGTCTAGATCTGGGCATGGCGGGGGAACAAATCGGGGCAATATCTTTTCCCAGATGATGTCGCATTATTCTTGGCGGCGGATAGACGGGGGGGTGGGGGGGCTATCTTTCTTCCTATGGCTTTACCTCTGTTTAGTGTCATCTTTCATTTGAATATAAACATTCTATAGCTATGGCATGTCGAGGGGGAAGGGCTCCGTGGGGACCGGTTCCACCCATCTGAGTTATATCTTCTTGAGCCAGAAGAGGCGATCCACTGTGCTATCTCTTTCGTCTTTCGGCTGATGGGGGGGGGGGGGGGGGGCAGGTGGACCGGGTGGTTCCTGGTCGATAGGAGGATGTTGGGAGTATAAATGGACTTCCCTGTCTCCCTGAGAGAACCTGAACTCATCTGAATATATGGGTTATGTGAGACACGGCCGATACATTGCGGTGACAGCTCAGACAAGAGCGGCGGCCGGACAGGGTAGTTTCCTCTTTCCTGTTCTTGCTAGGGATGGGGGAGGGAGATGCACTGCGGTCCATACAGACCCACTATTATGATATTAGTTAAGAGTAGGAAACATACATAATTACGCACACTACTCCACAATAGCTTTGTCGTGAGAAAGGCAAGGTTTGCAAGTGAGAGGGAAGCCTGAGAAGGTATGTGCCCAATATTAATAAAGGCATGGTATGAGTGTGGAGAGGAGTGTGGTATGAAGACAATTGAATACTAGGTAATTGTATGGATTTTATGTATGGCAACCGACATGCTGAGACCATTGGAATCTCCATGCCGGCTGTATCTGAAGTTTACACCAGAGGCTCTCAAAATTGTTTTAACTTTACAGGATCCTTCTTTTGACGGCGAATATAGCCGGAGGTTTCGACAGAGCATCGACATAGAACATTATGTTTACTATGAAGTCCCTGCTGCTGTTGGGCTATACCAGATAGAACCACGGCGGGCCCGAACGAATACTTTCAGACACCTCGGCAGGCGTTTCGTTGAGCTGGGATCGAGTATGTTTGCATTTTGGGCTAGATCCCGCCTAAGTCACTGACACACCCGTACATATATCCTATTTATTCTCCTTGAGTATTTCCCCACCAAAATTGTGCCACGTGATCCCAGGGCACTTTCCCTAACCATTGGACACACTACATTCGTGTAGGACACGGAAACTTGGAATCCTGGATCTATGGAACCCTGTTGTTCGAACAACCTACGCGGGAAATAAAGACCAGTAGAACTTGCATGTGAGGTGGTTGTGAATTCATGGGACAATATGGAAAACGATGATCTAGGATATTTATATTTGTGTTGATATTGTATGGACTAGTTTTCTCTCTAGATTGTGTGTAGATGTTTATGAGTTAATCGTCAGATATTTTTTTTCTGTGCTGTTATGTATTGAGTTATTAAATTTACAATTACAAATATGTTGAAGAACGTCATGTTGTATGCGTGTCAGCCAGAACGACCCTGCAGGAAATAGGTCCTGAGGTCGAAAGAGAGAGTGACAGTGAGTCCGGGGGAAACGGAGGAGGGTTGGCAGGGAAAGACCTATTTAAAGCCAGGGCTATGAAATATACATGAGAAAATTGAGACATAGTTATTTGGGACCCTCCACATAGCTTGTTACAGCTGGTAGGGGACTTAATGCATTGAGGGCTATGGCAGCAACAGGGGTAGATCAGAGGATGCTGCACAGGCTCTTTCAGCAGTTAATAATTTTTGTCACTGAGTATGGTTTGGGGCTGCTGACAGTATCAAAGAGCCAGATTGAAAGGTTGGAGCGCATACAGAATGCGGCCATGGGGTGATCCTGGGGTGCACAAAGGACACACCAATTATATGCATGAGGGATATCCTGGGGCTACCAACAATGACGGATAGGCATAGGGTCCTTCAGGCCAAATGGTACCTGAAAGTTTCCACAGACAGGGATCACCCGCTGCATGCAGCAATGAATATCGTCAAGGGTCATAGACTAAGACGAGGCAGGTTCTGGATGAACAGGCAGAACTTTCTATACGTCAGGTGTGTGATCTAGAGACCATCAATCGCGAAAAAGAGTGGGTTGAAGTTCCGGAAGACATGACGGACTGGCACAATATAATAATAACACTGGGTCGTGAGTGCAGAGAATGGACAGTGGGACGCACTGAGTTTGAAGTGCAAATGCTGATCCAGAGCAACACACATCAAGGTGACATAGTCATCTACACCGATGGGTAAGTGGTGAGAAACGGACGTAGTGGCTGGGGCTTTATTGCAAAGGCTAATGGACGAGTCTTGAAAAAGGAGAGTCTGGCGTATGAGACTGCGAACTCCAGCATGAGAATGGAGGTGGAGGCAGTAACAGCGACATTCTGGTGGCTAGAGGAGACTACTGCAACACACGTTGTATTCATTACGGATTCAAAGAATATGCTTAGCAAGGTGGAGAAAGGAATGTTTCGTATGAAATGGCTCTCGTCGCTTCAGAGGTCACAGATCGTGAGAATTGTATGGATATTTTGCCCTGGCCATGCGGGTGTACGGGGGAATAAACAGGCTGATAGGCTAGCAGGGAATGCACCTCTTAGCGGCAGATTGCCTATGGAAAGGGGGAGGTGGTCGTGCGCTTTGGGACCAGATGGAGAAGGCGGAGGAACAGATTGAGAACCCGTATGTGGAAAGAATGGGATTGCGGGGGATAGGCAGGGATTCTGGAAGAAACTCAAAACTGAGAGGAAGATCAGGAGAACTTTTAATCAAATAGCGGTGAGAACGATTAGTAGTATGACTCTTCGCTGGCTGTTGAACGAGGGGGATGAAGCACGTATGGGAATGTCCTGGGTGCAGTGATGTCGGTTCTTAACTCAACTCAACTCAACTCAACTCAACTCAACTCAACTATACTACCAACTGACAACTAGTATACCACAACAAGCAATGATGTACAGACCAAACAGAAGAAAAGCCCGGCCATGTAAACGATGGACAGAGGGAATAACAGAGTCAGTAGGAATCTCGCTACATGAAGCCCATAAACGGGCACTTTCCTGCTGTTTATGCTTCACGTCGACACCGCAAGGTAAAAAAGGGACAAGATGGGATGAGATTAATATATTATGGTCTGCGAATCTATATATATATATATATATATATATATAAAATAGAATGTCTGTCTGTCTGTCTGTCTGTCTGTCTGTCTGTCTCGTCTGTCTGTCTGTCTGTCTGTCTGTTTGTCTGTCTGTCTGTCTGTATGTATGTATGTATGTATGTATGTATGTATATCCTTTATGCGTTCGCGAACGGTCCATCCGAGTGAGATGTAACTTTCTACACGTCTTACTCTCATTCCCGTGCTGCCAACTGTCATAGTTTGTTAGTGTACAAACAGTTATTTACTTAATATTATTTGATATTTTAATTTACATTATAATGTATATATAACGAGAGGACACAACTTTTAATAGCAATGCTATCTATGTAAAATTGTCGCATATTTCTCAAATAGGTGGACCTTTTCGCTACAGTTATCTACAGGCATATACGTTATAATCTTCATCCTCCTCCCCCCATCCTCCTCCTCCCCTACGCCTCCCTCCTCCTCATTCCCTCCTCTCCTCTCCTCCCCCTCCACCTCCCTTCCTCCTCCTCCTCCCTCTCCCGTCGTCCTCCTACTCCCTCTCCTCCTCCCCCTTCCTCCCCCTCCTCCACCCTCTTCCTCCCCTTCCTCCGCCTCCTCCGAATATGAATTAAATGAGACGCTCCCCGCTTTGGGAATGGGAACGGGAGCAGGGGCCAAATATGAATTAAATGAGATGCTCCCCGCCAGGGGCTAGGCGAAGCCGGGCCGAGTAAGACAGACAGAGAGAGAGAGAGAGAGAGAGAGAGAGAGAGAGAGAGAGAGAGAGAGAGAGAGAGAGAGAGACAGACAGATAGACAGACTGACTGAGAGATAGAGAGAGAGAGAGACAGACAGATCCCCTCCTCCTCCCCCTCCTCTCCTCCTAGATAGATAGATAGATAGATAGATAGATAGATAGATAGATAGATAGATAGATAGATAAGTAGGTAGGTAGGTAGTTGGTAGGAAGGTAGGTAGGTAGTTGGTAGGAAGGTAGGTCGATCCCCGCCAGGGACTGGGCGAAGCAGGGCCGGGTTAGCTAGTGATGTTATAAATATCGGAAATGCCCATATAAATAGGTTCCCCACTCCGGTTCTAGTTGACGTGTACACCACAGATGACGTGTACTAATGTAGACAATATGTACTAACCTGGATCAACGTGACAAAAATTAATTCCATCCTTCAGACGAGATGTCCCTGAATGTGATGCCCGGAAAGTGAAGAACGCCACATCAATGTGAGGGATTGTCAAAGCTTGTGGTAGACACACAAGAGCTCCACTGGAGCCCGGACATGTGGCAGTTGTGTACATCATGGCAATGATGTTGTCGTCATCAAATTCTATACCTGCCCATTGTCCAAGGCTGACCTGTTTCCCACAGCCGTGAGGGTGGGACACTATAGCCAACAACAGGGGCTGATTGCCTGCAGTATTTGGTCTGTTGTTTACCTTATACGATGAAAGTGTTTTCTTGAAGATGGTGTCTCTTAGGGTTGTCATCTGCTTCAATGTCTGGGCAAGTTTATGCGCTAGATCAAGGTCATGTGTAAAGTGCTTCATGACACACAAGTCATATCTGAGGCTTCTCTTTACATCGAACATGCCAGTCAGTGTGACGACACCTCTGCAGGTGTTTGGTGTACTTCCTCTGTCAAAGAACAGATGACATGTTGTGTGCTCAGCCTCAAGATCGTCAAAAACCACGTGTGTGGATGTGAGGATAGAAATCTCAGCAAAACTTGTCTCCGGTGTTGGAGAGTTCCGACAATCTCTACATCCACACAAAGAATCATGGCTGATTCTCACACGATCCACCCATCCGGTACCGACAGACATCCTTCTTTGACCCCTGACACTGTAGTGGGGATACGGGTGCTTGCTACCTGGGATCACGTCTGGTCTCCTGTCACTGACATACTTGACTGTCACACGAACTGTAAGCTTTGACACTGCCCGGATATAGTCGAACACATCGTTGCGACGGTAATCTTCTGGGAGATCTTCTATACTGAACTTGTATGCAGGTATAAAGTTCGTGTGACCTGGATTCTTGACACAGATGTCGTAATGTTGGTGAAGGTCAGCCTCTTCATCATAAATGAACTCAGCCTCCCATAGACCTGGTAAATAGACACAGGACATCTTGTGTGAGACAATATTACATCATCAATGTATGGAGCTGGTAGATAGATACAGGACATCTTGTATGAGGCAATATTACATCATCAGTGTATGGAGCTGGTAGATAGATAGAATACAGCTTGTGTGAGACAATAGATACGATACATATTGTATGAGACAATATTACATCATCAGTGTATTCTTCTCCTTTTCCTCATCCTCCGCCTCCTTATTTGTCTTCTTCTTCTTCTTCTTCTTCTTCTTCTTCTTCTTCTTCTTCTTCTTCTTCTTCTTCTTCTTCTTCTTCTTCTTCTTCGTTTTCTACGTTCACAGTCAGAAGTCAATATGAATAAATGCAAATAAGGAATCAGTCAACTTAACCTTGTCGACATTCCCGTAGAGTTTGTCCTCACATGAGCGGGTGTGGGTTAAAACAGTTTTTCCTGCTCTGCATATGTTAGAAACTCCTGCAACAATTGTTTGGCTGTCATGTTACTGTCACTTGTTTTCCCGAGAGGAAGTTGGAATCAACAAGCACATCTTCAAACTTATTATCTGTTGGGATTATTGACTGACTTTGGTCTACACTCCTCTCTTCGGTCTTCCCTTCCATATATCTATTTCTTTCACTCTCTCTGTTATTCCCTCAACACATACTCCGACAACAGTTCCTTTAAACGATAAACAAAAGATTTATTAATAAAAACTATGTCTGGTGTATATATGGATTTTGTAAGCGTAGTTGATAGTGTATTCTATTGTTGGTGCTAGAAAGAACTCTGAATGTCTATCAGCGGTGTTGCTTCTCGCCCATTCATTCTTCAAGATCACAGGACAACACATCAAACAGGACAGAGCTCTCCCTGGATAATCCGGATGCTTGAGTCTGATGATAAATCCGTTATTGAATGAAACAAAACTGTTCACCACTGATTCACTGTACCGTAATAAAAGTCCCGTAAGTTTATGACTGCGCCCGAGTCTGTTTCATGACGGTAAGTATCCAACATCGAAAAAACACCACATCGTCACAGTTCTTCCTATTGTCTTTTATTACTAGCAATGTTTTTACTTGTCTATTCTTTCTTCCCTATGCATACAAGACGTATGTAGTTGTAAGTATCCCTGCTTGCCACAGGTTAACATCTTTTCCTTTTAAGTGTTTTAGTGGTATATTCGTTTGAGCATACAGTGTTCTGTATTTGACTTTACTTTATCACTTCTTCATCTTAAAACATTGTCTATGTTCTTTTTGGTTCTAAGTAAGTACTTTATTTACTCCAGTGTAGTACTCTTCATCTCTTCTCTGACTTCACTAGGAGATTGGAACCTGTGGAGAAGTATAACAGATCCAGTGATAAGCGTCCGCCCCTTACTACTACCTATGCAAGTGTCCTTCTCCAGCCATAATGACAAGGCTTCCGAAGCAAACACCCGCATAAGACATATGAATTCACCAAAGTCTAAACTATCCACTAATAGAAAGCAATGGTAAATGCTATTCACACACATCTATATTCCTATGCTAAAACTATACTCTAATATATTAATACCTTATAATTATCCTTGTCTGAATTGGGGGTACTAATGCACAATAGATACACAAACGTTCTTCCGAACGCCGCACCACCCTTTCCATACTCCCTTGTCTCATGGAAATCAAGAATCACACTAACTTCCACAAAGAAGTTGCTACTCTTTATAGGTCATTTTTGCCGCATAGTCCTTGACCTTGCTTGACACCTCAAGTCAATACTTCATTATCCCCGTTAGTGGAAAATTACTGATCTGAAACTTTTCCGTTATTTTATAAAACCCTCATTGTTTTGTTCCTTCCCTCTGAGTCATATATAGACCGCAATATGCTGTGGAAATTTTCCTCAGTAACCCATCTCTCCTCCTCCTTCTCAGCCCCAACTCTCTCTCCACACACACCTGACACTTATCTGGGTTTTTCAATCCTGTCTTTATCACCTGACCGCGATCCTGTCCAATAGTGCTGTCTGCCTTTGTCGCAAACCTATTTGTCCACGCGAAGGTTACCTGTGCTAGTCGGTGGGCACTTCCGTGTCTTGACCTATAAACACATGCGCCTGGTCACTCAACCCGACATTTCGTGATGTTTTTAACCCGTGAATTAACCTCGTCATCCTACACTCTCGTTGACCTGTGCCGCTGTTATTTCTACGTTAACACTTCAACCCGTTAACATTAGGGTCATTGACTCCGGTCACACCGTTGTTGGTTATCCTTACTGTTTTGTTTGTTAACCCTTCTCCTACCTGGTTAGTCGGTGTATAAAGTCGTCTATCTGGGAATCATTAACTCTCAGTATTCCACGACATAGGCCCCCTCTTAAGAGATTAGACCGCGTCGAATCTTTCTCACTGTAGGTTTGATTCCCATGATCCACAACCCTAGTCTTCTTCCTCCGGAGCTGGATGTCTGGATAGGAAATCCGCTCCTACATTCTCCTTTCCAGGGATGTATTCCACTGTGAAGTGGTATGGTTGCAGCAACAATGACCATCTCATCAACCTGGCATTGAGTTTCTGCGACGTAGCTAGGAACATCAAGGGTTGATGATCTGACTGGACCGTAAACTGTACTCTGTACAAGTATGGTTGAAATTTTTGTACAGCCCATACGAGTGACAAGCACTCTCTTTCAACAGTTGAATAATTTTTCTCTGCCGGTAGAAGTTTCTTACTGGCATAAGCTACAGGTTTCAAAACTGAAGCATCGTCTATTCCTTCTTGTAATAAGGCTGCTCCAATGCCGATCCCACTTGCATCTGTTCTTAGCACAAATGGCTTTGTGAGGTCTGGGAGTTGTAGAACTGGCTTGTTCACCAACGCCTCCTTTAATTGACTGTAGGCCTCCTCACATTCTGGCGTCCATATAACTGTATCTGGAAGTCCTTTTTTTAAGGTCTCTGTTAATGGATTTCCCAGTTCGGTAAAATGAGGAATGAACTTTTGATAAAATCCACACAATGATAGGAAGGATCTTATATCTTTCTTTGTTTTAGGCCTCGAAGCTCGTCTGACTTTTTCCAGGTTCTTCGCCTCCGGGACAATTTTCCCGGGAGTGATGGTATGACCTAGAAATTCAAGAGTTTGGTAACCAATCATGCACTTGGTTGGTCGCGCAGTAAGCCCGGCTTCCCGGAGCCTATCGAAAACTCTCTCTAAGGATCCCAAATGGTCATCTAATCTGTCACTGGCAATCAGTATATCATCCATGAATGAGATAATGGCCGGGTCACGTAGAGGATCCAACAACGCTCTCATCATGCGAGTAAACACACTAGGCGCATTACTGAGTCCAAAAGGCATGACATTGAACTCATAGTGTCCAGTAGGTGTACTGAAAGCCAGCAGATGTCGAACTTCTGGTTTGACCGGGATCTGATAATAACCCCTACTCAGATCTACTTTAGAGAAGTACTTGGCCTTATGGAGCCTGGCGAACAACTGGGTTGGATTCGGCAACGGTTCCACTTGGAACTGGGTATGACTATTCAAAAGTCTATAGTCAATACACAACCGGTGTTCTCCACTCGGTTTGCGTAACAACACCACTCCAGCATTATATGGGGATGTGGATGGTGCAATCACCTCATCCTCCAACAGTTTCTGTATCTCCTCCTCCAAAGCCTTCTCTTTAGCAAAGGGCACTGGGTAGATTTTTTGGCGAACCGGATCCTGCGTGGTTAAGGTCATCTCGAA
The DNA here is from genome assembly GCA_014155875.1 of Cepaea nemoralis. Classification (NCBI taxonomy): domain Eukaryota; kingdom Metazoa; phylum Mollusca; class Gastropoda; order Stylommatophora; family Helicidae; genus Cepaea; species Cepaea nemoralis. The sequence continues at coordinate 6,192 of JACEFZ010013991.1, read as the reverse complement.
CTCAACCAGCTCCGTCCGTCCTGGTTTATCCGTCAGGATCTGCTTATGGGATTTTAGAACCTGGGCAATCTTTTCCCTCTCTTGGAGAGTCAAATCAGGGTTCACCTGTACTTCCCGATAAGTTTCCTGGTTTATTAGAGGATACTCCCTCCCCTCATCTGGTCCGGTTTCAGTCTCCACTGCTACCGCCATTGCCATGAGATGGGCTGCTCCTTCCCCGGTTCTTTCTTCATATTTTCTCAAGAGATTAATATGAAAAATCTTCGACTTTCCCCGGATCCGTATTTGATAGTTGGTTCTGGATACCATCCTTTCCACGGGAAATGGTCCTTGCCATCCTATCTCCAGTTTGTTGTTTCCCGTTGGGAGTAACAACAAGACTTTGTCTCCCACCTCAAGAGCTCTGTCTCTAGACCTACGGTTATAGTACTCCGCATGTCTCTTTCTGGCCTTTCTCAAGTTTCGAGTTGCCAGAGCCCAGCCCGTGTGAAGTTTTTCCTTCAGTTCCTCCACGTATTTGTACGAGGAGATCACCTCTTCTGAAGTTGCTTCCTCCGTCCAACTCCTCAATAAAGCTTCCAATGGTCCCTTGATTGGTCGACCAAACAGCAGAGTTGCTGGCGGTACTCCTGTTGAGCCATGTGGCACTTCCCTATAAGCAAAAAGGGCTGCCGGGATGTATTCATCCCACCTATCAGGTTTTTCCTGGGCCAATTTCCTGAGCATTGTCATCAACGTGCCGTTGAAACGCTCTACTTGTCCATTAGCTTGTGGGTGGTAAGGACTGGTATGTATATGGTTGGAGTGGAACACCCCAAATACCTCCTCCATGAGTTTCCCACAAAACTGTGACCCATTATCCGTCAGAATCTGATTAGGGAAGCCTAATCTGGTAAAAGCCTCCATCAATGCATCAGCCACTCTTTTCGAATCAATGGTTGACAATGGTATGGCTTCACTCCACATTGAACAGCAATCCACCATTGTGAGTATATACATGTTCCTCTTCCTAGTCCTGGGAAGTGGACCCACGATATCGATGGCTACCCTCTCGAAAGGAGAGTTCATAATGGGCATTTCACCTAACACCACCGGCGCTGTCCAGTGTTTCGGTGCCACCCGCTGGCACTCTGGGCAGGACTTTACATACCGACTCACATCTCCCGTCAATCCTGGCCAATAATAATGACAGGAAATCCGCTGCATGGTGGCGGCGATACCCATGTGTCCGCTGAACGAAATGGTATGCCCCATCTGAAGAATTTGGGAACGGTAGGCCTTCGGGACTACCAATTGACCGTGTAAGTTGTCTCCCCTTCCGGCTCTCCGGTAGAGTAGCCGATTCTTCATGTAGTACTGTCCTCGTTTGGGTGGAACAGCACTCTTCTGCAACTTCTTATAGCAAGGACGTAAATTATCATCCTCACTCTGGGCCGTTCGTAACTCCCCTGGCATTGGGTTTGAAATCCTTGTCTCTGCCTGATCCGTTTCCTTCTGAGAGCGTGTCTGCATAGCTCCCATGTGAATTGGTTCCTTTGGCATTCCCAGAAAGACATACCGGCAACCGAGGATGACTGGAAATATGGGATCAGTCAATACAGCGGCCTTGATTGTGCCGGTGACGTATCTTGACCGAATCTCCACTTGAGCAATGGGTAACTTCATGGCCACAGCACTCTTAGTCGCAGGCTGTATCTCCATGGTCTCCCCTGTGAGTTGTTCGGGGGATACTAGATCCGCAGAAATCACCGCTTCCCCATCCAGTCCAGTATCGTATAAACATTGGACTGGTTGTCCATTCACCTCAATCAATTCCACCACCGAGGGTCTCCCTTGGTCCGGAATGTCTTCCCCCTCCTCGACTTTTCCCTGGGAATCCTCGACGGGTTCTTCGAGGCGTGTTTCGAAGGGACCGTCATTTGCCTTGCCTCGGCATTCTGCAGTCGTATGGGCTTTCGACCTGCAGTGTGTGCACCATGTTCCCTTCCATGCTTTCCGGGTGCGCTCTTTTGTCCGAGCTTCTTCGCCGACCTCAGCCTTGTCTGTGATCACCTTCTTATGATTCACTTGGCATGCCGCGAAGTAAGGGTTTTTCGGTTTCGATCTGCAGTCTTTTGTGTTGTGAGAGGCCGCCTTGCAAACCGAGCACCACTTCTCCGACCACGGTCGTTTTGCGTGAGAATTCCAGGTGTTCTTGGTTCCTTCCTTCACCTTCTCGGAACTCTCCGTTGACGTCTTTTTATAAGGTTCCACTTTAGTTTCTTTTCCGTTCGTCAATTTCTTTCGGTCTTGTTTTTCCGGACCTTTGGTTTGAATACTGAGTTCCGCAGCTTCACCATGTACTTCCACGAACCTTTCCGCCAGCTTAGTCACAGCCTCAATCCGTTCCGCCCCTTGTTCTCCCAAGAAGGTTCTGAGAGGTTTCGACATTTGCTTTCGCATCTGGTCGACCACCATCATCTCTTCGAGACTCTCATAATCCCTCTTGAATTCTGCCAAGTCCATCCATTTCTGGAGATAGGATTTAAGCCTTAAACTGTAGGCGGCGAATAGCTCTCCCGGCTCTCGTCTAGACGATCTAAACTTCTTCCTATACGTTTGTGCTGTGACTGTCATAATGCTTCATCAAAGCGGCTTTCAATTCCTCATACTGATTTTCCTGTCCTGGTGGTAAGGCGTGTGTAGCACCTCGTAATCCCGAACCTACTTAAGCCTGGGATAATTTAAGAGCCCATCTGGTTCTATCCAGCCCCATAGCGACTGACATTGCTTCAAAGCGAGATGCGTACTGGTCAAAGCGTTCCTTAGACTGATCGTAGACAGCTAAGGGAAACTTCATGGCATGGTAACCATGTCCACTCATGTGGGTTGCACCATGTGAAGAAGAACTTCCTTCCACTCCATCTATTTCTCCCTTAGTTTTGTGTCTTGAGTGCTAGCTCTTTCATGCGGTATTCATGTTCCCGTATCTTGTTGGCCTCTTCCGCGTCCAACCTCTTTTTGGTCTGCTCCGCTTTCAGCATCTAACCGCTTGTTGATTTGTTCCATTTCCATGCGTTTCAATTCCAACTCAGTCTTCCGATCTTCTCGTTCCGCTTGACGAATTTCCCTCTCTCGTTCTTGTATGTAATCAGTTAAGTCTGAACCAGCCTAACCCAATTTCCTCTCCGTTTGCCCTCAGTTCGGCGGTAGTTAGTTTGGGAGTGGCCATAGTTAAAGCAGGTAAGTCAGCACGTTGAGTAAAGACACCTCAAGGCAGTAAAGAAGTACTCACTATAAACTTATATTCTACCTAGAACCTATATCATTTATCTATGTCTATTAAATATTATTAATCTACAACACCACACAGTACATCACAACCACTCTCTCATCCACAAGAGGAGATATAGGATAAAGACTTATGTAGACGTGTGACCGTGTGACTAGGTATGTAATGTGTCTTACCACCTATCCACATTCACTCTGTCTGGAACTTTCTCACTGTAAAGTCACCAGCATTAATGAAATGTTTCTACCATAAATGTAATGGCACCATATATCCAATGGACGTCCTTCCATTAAAAGTCATCAATATATACTTATATTTATTCCAATCAGTATGTCCCAACATGCAGGTACTCCGCTATGCCTGTGCCAATATGCAGGTACCCCTCTATGCATATGCCCTGTTATGCCTTCAGGTCATATGGGTATTATGTATGTACCCGCTCGCTCCACCAATTATGTCCTGTTATTTTCCCGAGAGGAAGTTGGAATCAACAAGCACATCTTCAAACTTATTATCTGTTGGGATTATTGACTGACTTTGGTCTACACTCCTCCCTTCTGTCTTCCTTTCCATATATCTATTTCTTTCACTCTCTCTGTTATTCCCTCAACACATACTCCGACAACAGTTCCTTTCAACGATAAACAAAAGATTTATTAATAAAAACTATGTCTGGTGTATATATGGATTTTGTAAGCGTAGTTGATAGTGTATTCTATTGTTGGTGCTAGAAAGAACTCTGAATGTCTATCAGCGGTGTTGCTTCTCGCCCATTCATTCTTCAAGATCACAGGACAGCACATCAAACAGGACAGAGCTCACCCTGGATGATCCGTATGCTTGAATCTGATGGTAAATCCGTTATTGAATGAAACAAAACTGTTCACCACTGATTCACTGTACCGTAATAAAAGTCCCGTAAGTTTATGACTGCGCCCGAGTCTGTTTCATGACGGTAAGTATCCAACATCGAAAAAACACCACATCGTCACAGTTCTTCCTATTGTCTTTTATTACTAGCAATGTTTTTACTTGTCTATTCTTTCTTCCCTATGCATACAAGACGTATGTAGTTGTAAGTATCCCTGCTTGCCACAGGTTAACATCTTTTCCTTTTAAGTGTTTTAGTGGTATATTCGTTTGAGCATACAGTGTTCTGTATTTGACTTTACTTTATCACTTCTTCATCTTAAAACATGTCTATGTTCTTTTTGGTTCTAAGTAAGTACTTTATTTGTTCCAGTGTAGTACTCTTCATCTCTTCTCTGACTTTCACTAGGAGATTGGAACCTGTGGAGAAGTATAACAGATCCAGTGATAAGCGTCCGCCCCTTACTACTACCTATGCAAGTGTCCTTCTCCAGCTATAATGACAAGGCTTCCGAAGCAAACACCCGCATAAGACATATGAATTCACCAAAGTCTAAACTATCCACTAATAGAAAGCAATGGTAAATGCTATTCACACAAATCTATATTCCTATGCTAAAACTATACTCTAATATATTAATACCTTATAATTATCCTTGTCTGAATTGGGGGTACTAATGCACAATAGATACACAAACGTTCCTCCGAACGCCGCACCACCCTTTTCATACTCCCTTGTCTCATGGAAATCAAGAATCACACTAAACTTCCACAAAGAAGTTGCCACTCTTTATAGGTCATTTTTGCCGCATAGTCCTTGACCTTGCTTGACACCTCCAGTCAATACTTCATTATCACCGTTAGTGGAAAATTACTGATCTGAAACTTTTCCGTTATTTTATAAAACCCTCATTGTTTTGTTCCTTCCCTCTGAGTCATATATAGACCGCAATATGCTGTGGAAATTTTCCTCAGTAACCCATCTCTCCCCCTCCTTCTCAGCCCCAACTCTCTCTCCACACACACCTGACACTATCTGGGTTTTTCAATCCTGTCTTTATCACCTGACCACGATCCTGTCCAACAGTGCTGTCTGCCTTTGTCGCAAACCTATTTGTCCACGCGAAGGTTACCTGTAACTGTCGGTGGGCACTTCCGTGTCTTGACCTATAAACACATGCGCCTGGTCACTCAACCCGACATTTCGTGATGTTTTTGACCAGTGAATTAACCTCATCATCCTACACTCTCGTTGACCTGTGCCGCTGTTATTTCAAAGTTAATGATTTTATGTGATATTCCATAATGATAAACAATTTTAAAACATTAATGAATTAAAAGATAAACAATTAAAAAATTAAAATATTAAAAAATTACAAAAGTAAAAGATTAAAAATGTAAAAGAATTTAAACTGTTAAAAAATTACATTACAACAAGATAGCTTGCAGCAATCTTGGCTACCCACATGAATTTAGAGCTTTGTCTTCAGCACCATTAATACGGGAACATGCACATACAGTCATACACACACAGATACGCAAACACTCAATATGTATTCAGTTTGGACAGAAATGGCAAACACAAACATTCATCCATGTGCAGGGTGTCCATTCAAAACATCTGAAGCATCGCCACATCTGGGAAGAAACAACACGGTTCCATTAACTGTTGGCCTTGTCTTCCTTTAGTCATTTGTGTCATATATAGTGATACAGACTATTCCAAAGTATATTACAAAGAGGGTGGGGGGCTTTAGAATATACTTTTTTCTTCTACTGAAATATGCCTTTCGTGATCAGGATGGTGGTATATACATTCACTCATGCTCAAATGGCGGCCTATATAATGCTCAGAGATTGAAGGCCAAGACCAAAATTAGGAGGGTACCGATCAGAGAGTTGCTGTTAGCAGATGATGCTGCAGTTACGACCCACTCTGAGGAAGAATTGCAATGTCTACTATCTGCATTCTCCAATGCTTGTTCTGAATTTGGTTTAACAATAAACAAAAAGAAGACACAGATTATGTCACAAGGTGCACATGGGGCACC
>JACEFZ010013990.1:0-27197 GCA_014155875.1 Cepaea nemoralis | reverse complement strand
TTCAGACATCATTCCTAGACGTAATCCTAGGTCCCCTAAGCTATGTCTTGGGGTAAGTCCCGATGACGCGCCAAAATAGTGCGGAATCCTGACGACCCAAGACAGATAATCGCGTTTCGTCACACTTGGTAATAACCTGGAACTTTGATAACACAGGAAGAGGCTACATCTTGGAAGGCTACTGTACTTGGAGTATTCGGATGAGTGCACTTCAACGACTGGACTGACGCACAGAATAGATCTCCCATGCTGCCTGGTGCAATGGATCATCTCTAGCTCTTCTTTCCTCGATCATCCTAGCTATGTATATAGCCCTACTATCTTCCCTGCTTTTCAGCCGTCAGATCTGGATCACAGTGTAAATAAACCTTTTTGCTTTTGTTACCATGCCTTTGTATAAGAGTACGACTGTTGTCTGGTTTGAGCTCCCTGTGGCTGGATGTCTATAGGTGGGAAGGGAAGGACAGGTGGAGTCCTGACTTTTTAGGGGCCTAGTAGACGGAAAATCTTTGTGAGTGGTCAGGGCAGGGCTGGGATCAAGAAGTGTACCCTTCCTTCTAAGCCCCAGGGGCACTGGTACAGTGATATTGGACCACGTTAGTAATCTGACTATGGGTGAGATAAAGATTATAAACAACAATTAAGTGTAACTTATTTAATCTCCGAACTCATTCCTTCGACTAATACATATTATCTAAATGAATATGTTAGCTCCGAATCTAAGCGCATAATTAGTATATCTTAACTCTAATCGTCTACTAAGTAAATCGGGTTTCGTTTCCGCATGTGAACACTTCTTAATTTCGATAATCAAGTTCTGTAATTTAGCCATGTTTAATGCCCCGTGTAGGTCATCCCTCTCTTGAATGCGTTTGTCCCTTTTTTCCTCAAGCCGGTGCGACACAACCTTGATTAATTCTAGTATTAGTTACTACTACTAGTTTTATTAATATTATCTATTATCGATTATCATGGCCTTAAGATTACACAGACAGATCGACTCACACACACACACATCGAAATATTAGCGACAAAATTCTTATAACATACCCTGCAACGTTATTTTGATCGATCTGTCAGGTGTGGAGGGCACCACTGGCTTTAACTATGGCTTCTTTTTTTCCAGTTTATATTTTTTTTTTTTTGGGGGGGGGGGGGGGATTAACAAGGGCCAGGGAATTTTTCAACGATACATACAAGTGTACTTCTAGCCAGTTGAAGTGGTCCCTCCTTTCACCGTCAAGGAAGTTCATCAAAATGACCGAATTACAAGGCTCTCTACCGGAACAGGAGAGTTCAGTTCGAGACTTCCTGTGGCCAAATTAATTTCAAGCCGAACTGAGTAAAAATACTCAACCTGACTTGATTCCCCGGCGTTTACCCTAACCCTACACTACATCTACTTCTAAGTACTCTAATAAATTGTATATCTATCTATCTATCGGTCGGTCGATCGGTCGGTCGGTCGGTCTACTTATCTGACTGCCCTGCCTGCCTGCCTGCCTGTCTGTCTGTCTACACACACACAGAGTATATATATATATATATATATATATATATATATATATATATATATATATATATATATATATATATATATATATATATCACGATGTTCTTTATAATAGCTGAGTGAGATGGTCGTTGTCTAGGTTATACTGCTCCTTGTATGTCATTACAGAATGTAAGTTGAGCTAGCCTCCTCTCTCATAATACAACTCACCCCCGCAGTGCACATCCACCAGTCATTAAGCAAGATTGAGTTGGCGCACATACTCCTTTAATGCAGAAAGAACACGGACAAACGGAACATAATTCTATATCCAGAAACAATATAATCCATAGAATATATATATCCTCCTCACAACTTACTGCGCACACATATATATATATATACGCATATATATATATATATATATATATATATATATATATATATATATATATATATATATATATATATATATATATATATATATATATACGACGAATAGCGAAACACTATACAGGTGCATACACAGCTGAGGACGTTATGGCGGAACGTAGCAACGTAAAGTGAAGTTATGTCACATTGTGACAACGACGTTATAGCTAAGCGACGTAACCGAAGCTGCGTATAGCAGGATCTTCCAGTATGTGTGTGTGTGTGTGTGTGCTTGCGTGCGTGCGTGCGTGCGTGCGTGCGTGCGTGTGTGTGTGTGTGTGTGTGTGAAGAGATTATATGTGACAGTGCAGAAAAGTATCTTATTAGCGCTTATCATAAGCTGAGCATGAAGACTCTGAATGAATTGAAGTTAATCTTTCATAATGTGCGTGAAATGAGTAAAGAAAGATATTCATTCAGTATTTCTCTAAATCTAATTCCCACTTCTATTACCACAGATAGAGCTCTACTAAAAGTTCGCATCCTTTCTACCATATCTACAAATGTAAGTCTATTTATTATGCACATTCACTCACCGATGTCTTCAGGAATTTAGAATTTATCTATATTAATTTCTCGCAATAACACCACATCTTTCCTCCTTGAGTTATTCTGGCCGCTTGCCACGAATATCTGAAATCCGTATGCTCGTTACATCAGTCCATCCTAATTTACATACGCTTATGCTAATTTATCATCCACATAAGCTTATGCTAATTTCTCATTTAAATAAGCTTATGCTAATTCCCCTCCCCCCCTTCCACGACAAAACATTACATCCAATCCTTTTTTTTTGATTTCATCAGGTCGCGCAGGTGCTATGTAGCTGTCATGTTCTGAAAGTTGAGGCGGCGTATTTTGGTGCGATTCAGAATGGAGTAATGGGCTTGACATAATAATGTCACACTTGCCTTCTGTGCATCCGTCTTGTTGATTTCCAACTTTAGCATTAGAGTCACCCATTATGATATTTAATTCTAAACACTTTCACTTCTTGAAGGAATTCTCCAAATCATTATAAAATAGTATTATAAGAGAACTGTTGGACTATTAGGATTGATGCTATATTCAGAAGAAAACTATCAGACTATTAGACTGGAGCCGTGACAGAGATCATTGGCTCATAGGGTAAAGGCTCAACCCTAGAAAAAGGTTAACAGTTTATCCAAGTATCTGTCAACTGTCAAAACTGTCATTTACTGTCTATATAGTACCTATATAGTACACAACTATGACGTCACGATATACATGATTGAGCGGGGGGGGGGGGGGGGGGGGGTTGAGCCTGAGGATATAAGGCCATCTGGCTAATGCAGTCGCAGAGACTGTGCAGGTTAGGGGTTTCTATTTTCCCCCGACAGAAATAAAAAAATCCACACCTTGCCGAGAATTCTAGCCCTGGTCTCCCGAAGGAGAATCCTTCATTCTGGCGACATGGCCAGCCGCTCCTTTTTTCCAAGGATCATGTGTATATAGTGATACTACACGTCCTCCTGATGTATTGGGTTGTTAGATAAGACACTTAATCCCCTGATCTCGTTCATAGTGATATCAGAAACTTAGCCCTCTCGGATAAGGGCGAAAATATGGAGGCTACTAGTACAAGCTGCGCACGTTAAACATCTCACGGAAGTAAGAAGTCGCAAAGATTAGGCCGTTCTGCTAACGCCTTGGAATCATTGTTAGGAAAGAAAACCTACCCTACTTTGAATTTAATCTGTGTAGTGGAAGCAAACCTTACGTACATGAATGCCGAAGTACACACTGACCTTTGAGGTGTATAACTGGGCGTGACGAACTCTCCTCGAAAGAGCAACGAAGAACAAGAAGAAGATACGGCTGGATTTCTGCAGGGTATCCACCACGGACGTTTAGTTCAACAGTTAGCTCCAAGTCATCGGAACCATCAAGGATGCACGACACTTCTTCAGCTTATTCATTCCTGCTTCCCAGTTTCTGACCAGCTTTGACGAAGCATTCCCGCACCAGCGTTGCAGTGATCCCTCTGTTCCCTTTACTTTATTTTCCTTGCTGCATTCGCTATCATTATTTCCCAAAGTTTCTGATGTTGTACACAGTCAAATGCCTTTGAATAATCCACAAAACATGAGACTAGGTTTACATTAAAGTCTCTGTACTTCTCTAGTTATTAAACGCATGTTGAGAATGTGATCTCTTGTTCCTCTTCCTCGTCTAAATCCAGCTTGAACCACGTGCATTTCTTCTTCCATTTTCTTACGAAGTCTTCCCATTATGATTTTTAGTAGAATTTTACTTGCGTGATTGATCAGGGCAACAGTTCTATAGTTGGTGCATAATTTCCGGTTACCATTTTTTGTATTGGAATGACGATAGCACTCTTCCAATGTTTTGGCCATATACCATATTTCCATATCTTTTTACATAATGCGTGATTGATTGGTATGCTTTCTTCTCCTCCCGCTTTAATTAGTTCAGCTGGTATCTCATCCTATGCTACCAATGTCAAACTTGGACATGATCAAAATCACAGTAATGCAAAATCAACACCTGTGGCATGAGATGCTCGAGGTGAGCTGCCAGATTAAGTATCTGAGACCGAGTAAGAAATGATGTTATTAGACAGACACTGGTGTCAACACCTTGTGTCACATGCACTGAAAGATAAGAGTACATGGTTTGGCCATCTCGTTAGAATGTAATACCATCAGCTACCAGCACTGGCCCAGCATCAAAGAACATCTGTAACACGAGCCCGAAAAGAAAATGGATTATCGACATCACACACATTGTTCAATCACGCAGAACGACACTATCCAGTGCCACCCACAAGTGCCATTTATTCATCCCCACGACGCTTGACATCATAAGTGGTAGTTGTTAATGATGATAATAGATTATCATTGATTTCTCTTCTCACAGGAAAATAGAAGTGGCTGGCAAATTGAATTCTGGGCCACTTCTGCAGCATGCGTCACTAGCACGATTGTTTTCATTATGTACGGATCTGCAGACATTCAGGAATGGGCAGTTATGCCAGACGATGAAGGCAAACAAAGCTTGAAACCAAATTCAAGCATTGTGGCAACCATTAACCCGGAGCCTACAGAACAGTAAATTATGAACTTGCATATCTCTACTGATACTTCTATCTCTCTGGATCTCTGAATTCCTTTCTGCTTGCTTTTCTTCTTCTTCCTCTTCTTCTTCTTCTTCTTCTTCTTCTTCTTCTTCTTCTTCTTCTTCTTCTTCTTCTTCTTCTTCTTCTTCTTCTTCTTCTTCTTCTTCTTCTCTTCTCTTCTCTCTTCTTCTTCTTCTTCGTCTTCTTCTTCTTCTTCTTCTTCTTCTTCTTTCTTCTTCTTCTTCTTCTTTCTTCTTCTCCTCCTCCTCCTCCTCCTCTCCCACTACTCCGATTTCGTCGTCGTCGTCCTCGTTTTCTTCTTCGTCGTCGTCACCGCCGCCGCCTGTTATGTATTAAACGCCCACCAAGGTAAACATGGATATTGCGTCACTTGAAAAGCAAAAGTGTCAAAACTGAACTATGAGTTACAACAATCTACAATAACTTTTATTGTGTATAATTAATCATTGCGCATATGATGGTTGTCATGTTGATGATGGTGAACTATAGAGGTTTATGCTATACAACAATGTAGTATGACATGATAAAAAGCATTACATAACTTTAATGTTACTTGTATCCTGTGTCGATCTGTGGCCGGGTTACAGGTGAGTTACGGCTCCAATAGGATTCCCCTATGGTCCGCTGCGGGCAGCTATGTTCAGATCAGCGCAGCAGGTCGATATTCAGAACAACAATATTCTGTCTTGACGCCATCAGGTCCCTCAGTCACTGCACGGGAATAAATGGGCTCCTGTTGAGTGCATGGAAGAGATAGTCAAGAATGTAATGTGTATTATCTAGTTCTACATCAGTGAAATCCCAGGTAATACATACATCTATCACCCCCATAAATACACTCACAACGATAAGTCTGATCGAGTCTCTCTTCCAGCTTTACTGCGTTCACTCTCTTCTTTCTCCCTCCATATCCTTCTCCTACTATCTAGTCCGGGAAGGACATATCCATCACCAAAACGCCTGTAATTACAACTGATGCCATCCTATGTAACGTTACGTCATGAGGAATGCAGTGTCCTAAGTCCATGTAACTAATTTAGACATCCGGTTCTTTACAGCCGCTGTCTTCTTCTTCTTCTTCTTCTTCTTCTTCTTCTTCTTCTTCTTCTTCTTCTTCTTCTTCTTCTTCTTCTTCTTCTTCTTCTTCTTCTTCTTCTTCTTCTTCTTCTTCTTCTTCGTCTTCTTCTTCTTCTCCTCCTCCTCCTCCTTCTCCCACTTCTCCGTTTTCGTCGTCGTCGTCGTTTGATCAAACGTTTGAATTAGCAGATCAAAGAGTCACTAGTGGTATCATAAGAGTATCTTATCTCCGGGCTTAAGGGTCGTGATCAGTATCTATGATAGGCATAAATGAGTTACGATGAACGCTCACTTACCACTCACTGGAAGGCTAAGCGCACCATCTATCGATTGTGGGTAATGTCTACACCACTACACCTATGCTTCAAACACAACCCAAAGGCAATATGCCAATGCGCGCTGCGCATAAGAACCCAGTAACATAACACCCACTTTCTCCATGTGAGTTAACAAATGATAATTTGCATGTCAAACACCAAATAAACAAAGCATGCGCATTCAAAATATGCATACAATGATATTCCTAATAAAAGCATATCAGTTATCAGTTATCAGTCAGTTATCAGTTGGGGTATCTTCATTGCACTCCGGACATGTCCATAGGTGCTCAGATCCTCCCCGCCCCCCCCCCCCCCCCCAGCATATGCACCAGCGTCCGGTGGCTAATAGTGCCAGTTCTTTGTTGGTTGACGAGGCGCTTTGTTTTCCCGATGTACCTCTCGCGTCTGGCTGTGCCGATTCTTACTCTCAAGACTTTCATCCTGGAAAGCGATGTGGAATCACTGACGTCAAAGTCCTCTGTTCTCGCCATATCTTTGTGGACGTTAATAACATCGGCACGATCCATGGGCTGGCCATCTACAGGAAGTGCAGAGCCAGCCAGTTTATCAGCTCGTTCATTTCCCTCGACTCCCGCATGTCCCGGGACGAAGATGAAGGTGACTTTACGGACAACAGACTTTCGCAGCGACTCAGTCCACTGTCTACGTACAGATCCAGCTTTGATCTTCTGAATCATGCTCATTGAATCACTTAGTACACACACTTTGGTATAATGCTGTGATTCCAGCCATATGAAAGCCTGTTTAACTGCCATCACCTCCATCGTCATGCTGCTCGTGGTCATAGAGTGGGCACCACTGGATTCTTGAACTGTTCGGCCCGCTGAACGGGCTGTAAATGCCCACGCACTTCTCTGCTGCTTTACAACAGATCCATCTGTATAGATGAGCACTTCGGGGCTATCTGAGTGTTCATAGATGAGCGCGTTAACCTCTGCATTGACAGCGGTATGGTTCTGCTCTCTGCACAGTCTGTCGAGTGTGATAATGCAGGAGAAAGTGCACTTAAAAGCTGGAAGCACCGGCACCCCTTCCTTGCCGGGGTTGATACTGGTAAGACTGCAGAACTGTCTGACGACATCTTCCGCCCGACCCATCCATGATTTGCCCCTCTTTAGCCTGTCACCCTTTTCTCTGAATATAGCGTCATGCAGAGGGTGCTGCTCATCTGCACTTATTTTTAAGTATGCAAGAGCTCTCCAGATCTTGATCCCGTGTTCCATTGTCGGGAAGTCAAGGAGGTATCTCATTGCTACACAGCTGGTGTCTCTCATGCAGCCCAAAATGATGCGAATGGCTTCGTTCTGTACCTTTTCAAGTCTTCCAATCTGTGTAGGGCTGACAGTGAGGATGGCCAGGGCATACTCGATGCGCGAAAGCACAAGTCCTTGGAACAGAAGTATTAGCAGTCTTTGCTCGATATTGGCAGTCGCCATGACTCTCATTGGTGACAAACCTTTTCGAGCCTTCGTTATGACATAATCGACATGATCTCTGAAGGACAGGCTACGGTCAAGCCTCACGCCAACATATGTCATTGATTGGGTTCTACTCAAAATGCTCCCATCCATTCTTACTGCCGGCAGGTCTGTTTTCACAATACGGTGTTTAGGGAGAACTATGTAACCGATGCCTTGCAGGGTTGACAAGGGTATCGGCATCAATACACCATGAGGAAATTCGATCTAGTTCGCCCTGCATATCATTGGCAACCGCCTGTCTATCTCGACCCAGTCGATACACGAAGATATCGTCAACGAATGACAGAGTCCTACCCCTCCCGTCCAACTGCTGTTCAGTGATCGGCACCGTATACACGTTGAATAGTACTGGTGACAGTGGTGAACCCTGCGGCAATCCTGGACATATCGTTATCGGCTCAGAAGACCAACTCCCGCATCTTAGCACCACCTTCCTTTGGAGCAGAACTGCAGCTATCCATCGTACAAGGGGAGGGTGCACTTTCAGTCTGAGGAGGGTTTGCATCAAGTGCTCGAAAGATACTCTGTTATATGCGTCCTCTAAGTCTATGGCGGCCGCAAATGTCTCTTCTCTGACCTGAAATCCCTCGTAAACATCTTGAGCAAAGACCGCCGCATTCATCCATGCCTCTTTGTTGCGTCTGTATCCTCCAAGTGTGGGCGGGAAGCAGCCGAGTTGATCCATGATAAAAGCATAACAATGAGTTAGTAATAATACAAAATAAGACATAAACATTAAAAGAATATATAAAGAGCATAGTCCTAGCATCGTATATTCCTACGGGTGTAGTAAGAATAACACGTATAGCAATATGATATATACAGTAAACTGAAGAATACTAGTTCACAGATCAGTAACAAGAGATACTGATAGTCTCAAGGAACTAGCCTACAACAGCCGACAGATGAAGGTCCCGAAGTTTACAGGCTACAACTAATATTCCTAGAAACTTCTAACAGCACAGAACTCAAACATCTATATAAAGAAAGCATAACTTGGGATTGTTCTCACCTGTGCTTAAAATCTGACGAATCTGAAGTGAACCGATCTAGGCAAGCGTATGTGTACTAAGTACGACAAACGCCCTATCTCTTTGGCGCCTTCTGCGTCTCTTTCAAGTTACACATTTCCAGTTTTAATTGGCAGCCGCGATCCGTTTAACACTGCATTCAGTCTGCGGGTCGTGTAGTGTTATTATCATTCTGACCCCCCCCCCCCCTATTTTCCACGTGTAATTATCCCTCTGTGCAACCGCTTCTTTGAACCAGCATGTTTATCAGCTTGACGGACCGATGCCGACTATCATCTCCTTCTGAGCGTCTTACGTCTGGCTGAGCTTCTATCTATACTTTTGACCGTGGTCTTATTGACGTCCACCTGTATTATTTTGGTGAAGGGTGCTGGCGTCAAAATGAACTCGTTCCTACGTAGTCAGCAGACCGTGGTGGTTGCATTTAATTGCCGGCTTTGTGTGCAACCTTACGTCATGGCTGGATAGAAGTTGAGAAGCGTGATTAAATTTGTATTCCTCTAATGGTCCATAAGATATGTAGATCGAGAAAGTATTCTAAGATGGTAACGCAGTGTTCTGTGACAATATTATATCCACCAACCAGCATCCTTAACACATTTTCTGTAGATCTCATTTTTTTTTCACTGTACAATGAGAACATTTCAGGAGACATTACTCAACCTTGTCTGATGCCCTTCTTTATACACTGAAATTTTCTTACCAGGTTGTTGATTCTTATGACTGCTGTTTGCTGCCAGTATATGTTCATTATTATTTGCAGGTCTTTGACGCCAATGTTCAGTTCCTTTAGTAATTTTATTATTTCCTCATGTTTCACATTGTCAAATGCTTCTGTTTAGTCTATGAAGCATAAGTACATATCAGTTTTCACATCTATAGATCTTTCTAATAGTGTCCTGAGAATATATATATATATATATATATATATATATATATATATATATATATATATATATATATATATATATATATATATATATATATTAGTTAGTTAGTTAGTCGCGGTTCTAACTTCACGGCAACGGGTTGTCCCCATATTGCTCCGTTCCCGTGCCAGTGAATATCACACAAAACCAAAACGCTCCTCACAGCCCTATGTGAACAATGGAATAGACAGAAGTGTCCTCACAGCCCTATGTGAACAATGGAATAGACAGAAGTGTCGGCAAGCACAGGTACACTGTGCATAATGCCGCCACCAGAATGCCAACACAAAAGTCCTCCACGAAAGCCACAGTTCATCGTCGATGGAAACAGCAGTCACCAGAAAGACTTCATTGACCCGGGTTTTATCCCATATAGCTCAGTCTCTTTCCACAGGGCGACCCACCGAAAGCGCCGCACAAAGCACGAACTCCGTAGCTACAGCGACGACTCCCAGGAGTCTCCTAAAAAAAGCACCCGTGAACCGAAAAGGCAAACCACTCAATCCAGCAACAACCGGCCGTCATCGTTCTGAACATGCAGCTCACGCTAAAAAAAACCGCGGACAGATGCAAAAGCATTCCATGCGAAATTCACAGCTCACAGTGTCGCACCATGCACTCACTCAGTAGCAGGGCGACGGAACCATAGCCTCCTTAGTCGCCTCTTACGACGTGCATGGTAGGCGACAGTGTTACTATTCTTTGCTCCCCCGTATGGGCCCCGGCAATACACGGGCGATATATATATATATATATATATATATATATATATATATATATATATATATATATATATATATATATAGCATTGTTTGTGCCCTTTCGCTTTACAAATCCACACTGTTCATCACTAATTTATGGTTTAATCTTGTTCCTTATTCTTTGCATCATTGTTTTCAGTAACAGCTTTGTCGTGTGTATCATACGACATATTGTGCAATGCTCTTCATATTCTAAGATGCCTGGTTGTTTTGGCAGAGCTATGAAGATGGATTTTAATAGATAACTAGGAATGTATCCACTAGTGTAGATAGTGTGGAATTCCCTAACACAATGCATTACCGGGTAAATAATGTCAGTAATTACCCGTGGTAATAATAAACCAGATTTTACGAGTTCTAATATTTAGTTAGCAGTATTTATAGAAAAGCTTGCATAGTAACTAATGTTTTGATAGTAATCATTGTTATACCACTTTCATATAATCTAAAATTTAGATAAGTTAGTAGGTAGTCGACAAATCATCCTTAATGCACATCGAACCATTCGGTTCGTAAGTACTCGGATCTCCTCCGCAGTAAATTCCGCAGCGTGTAGCAACTGACGACATCAGTTCTGTGTTGGTTTATTAATCTTATTTGGCTTCTCGCGTAATGTTCTTGTTTGGCCACACCTCTTTTAATTTGCCCTTCTCGCAGTCTAACCATGGTTGTAGATTCACTGTCATCATTTGGTTCTCGCAAGTCTCATTTCTCGTTGTGCATTCAGAATGTCAGCCTGGTCCATGGCTCGTCCGCCCTCCACATGTAGATAATAATAAGTCTAATATAAGACTAATAATATCTTTCCTGATATTGATTTCAAACACCCTGTATTTATTCTTATTTTTCTTCCTATAAGCTCACTGATTTGTCTGTACATATTTTTTGTATCTTTAATGGAATTTAATTTTTTTTTTATTTTGCATTGCTCGTTTAACAAACTTTCTTTAGCCTTCCCACATTGTGCAGGTTAGGATTTTCTTTTTGCCCCCGACAGAAATAAATCCCACACTTTACCGAGGGATCGAATCCGGGCCTCCCGAATGAGAGTCCGGCGTTCTAGTCACTCGGCCAGCCGCTCCTCTCTATCATCTATTAATTTCTCATTATATTTTCGGCTTACAGGTTAAATAAAAAGGGGGACAGCACGCATAAGTGACGGACTCCTTGCTTGATGTCAAACCAATAAGATATTCAGCCATCCATTCTAACCGCTGCTTGTTGGTCTAGATAGAATATTTTATGAATTATATTACATGTGATGGAAAGCCCATATCCCTCATGATTTCCCAAAGTTTCTGATGTCGTATACAGTCAAATGCGTTTGAATAATCCACAAAACATGAGACTAGGTTTACTTTAAATTCTCTGCACGTCTCTATTATTAAACGCATGTTGAGAATGTGATCTCTTGTTCCCCTTCCTCGTCTAAATCCAGCTTGAACCACGTGCAATTATTCTTCCATTTTCTTACGAAGTCTTCCCATTATGATTTTTAGTGGAATTTTACTTGCGTGACTGATCAGGGCAATAGTTCTATAGTTGGTGCATAATTTCCGGTATCCTTTTTTTTTGGTATTGGAATAACGGTAGTTCTCTTAAAGTCTTTTGGCCATATACCATCTCTTTTTTACATAATGCTTGATTGATTGGTATGCTTTCTTCTCCTCCAGCTTTAATTAGTTCACCCTATGCTACCAATGTCACACATGGACATGATCAAAATCACATTAACGCAAAATCTTCACCTGTGACATGAGATGCTCGAGGTGAGCTGCCAGATTAAGTATCCGAGATCGAGTAAGAAATGATGTTGTCAGACAGACACTGGGGTCAACACCTTGTGTCACATGCACTGAAAGATAAGAGTACATGGTTTGGCCATCTCGTTAGAATGCAATACCATCAGCTACCAGCACTGGCCCAGCATCAAAGAACATCTGTAACACGAGCCCGAACAGAAAATAGATTAACGACATCACACACATTGTTCAATCACGCAGAACGACACTATCCAGTGCCACCCACAAGTGCCATTTATTCATCCCCACGACGCTTGACATCATAAGTGGTAGTTGTTAATGATGATAATAGATTATCATTGATTTCTCTTCTCACAGTAAAATAGAAGTGGCTGGCAAATCGAATTCTGGGCCATTTCTGCAGCATGCGTCGCTACCACGATTGTTTTCATTATCTACGGATCTGCAGACATTCAGTAATGGACAGTTAAGCCAGACGATGAATGCAAGCAAGGCCTGAAACCAAATTCAAGCAATGTGGCAAGCATTAAGCCGGAGCTTACAGAACAGTAAATTATGAACTTGCATATCTACTGATTCTTCTATCTCTCTGGATCTCTGAATTCCTGTCTGCTAGCTTGCCTTTCTTCTTCTTCTTCTTCTTCTTCTTCTTCTTCTTCTTCTTCTTCTTCTTCTTCTTCTTCTTCTTCTTCTTCTTCTTCTTCTTCTTCTTCTTCTTCTTCTTCTTCTTCTTCTTCTTCTTCTCTTCTTCTTCTTTTCTTGCTCCTCCTCCTCCTTCTCCTCCTTCTCCTTCTTCTTCTTCGTCGTCGTCGTCCTCGTCTTCTTCTTCAACGTCGTCACCGCCGCCGCCTGTTATGTATTAAGTGCCCACCAAGGTAAACATGGAAATTGCGTCAATTGGAAAGCAAAAGTATTAAAACTGAACTATGAGTTACAACAATCTACAATAACTTTTATTGTGTATAATTAATCATTGCTCATATGATGGTTGTCATGTTGATGATGGTGAACTATAGAGGTTTATGCTATACAACAACGTAGTAATGACATGATAAAAAGCATTACATAACTTTAATGTTACTTGTATCCTGTGTCGATCTGTGGCCGGGTTACAGGTGAGTTACGGCTCCAATAGGATTCCCCTATGGTCCGCTGCGGGCAGCTATGTTCAGATCAGCGCAGCAGGTCGATATTCAGAACAACAGTATTCTGTCTTGACGCCATCAGGTCCTTTATAGTCACTGCACGGGAAATAAATGTGCTCCTGTTGAGTGCTTGGAAGAGATAATCAAGAATGTAATGTGTATTATCTAGTTCTACATCAGTGAAATCCCAGGTAATACATACATCTATCACCCCCATAAATACACTCACAACGATAAGTCTGATCGAGTCTCTCTTCCAGCTTTGCTGCGTTCACTCTCTTCTTTCTCCCTCCATATGCCTCTCCTACTATCTAGTCCGGGAAGGACATTTCCATCGCCTAATACGCCTGTAATTACAACTGATGCCATCCTGTGTAACGTCACGTCATGAGGAATGAATTGTCCTAAGTCAATGTAACTAATTCAGACATCCGGTTCTTTACAGCCGCTCCGATCAGACGTTTGATTTAGCAGATCAAAGAGTCACTAGTAGTATCATAAGAGTATCTTATCTCCTGGCTTAAGGGTCGTGATCAGTCTCTGTGATAGGCATAAATGAGTTACGATGAAGGCTAATTTACCACGCACTGGAAGGGCTAAGAGCACCATAACCATCTACCGAATGTGGGTAATGTCTACACCACTACACCTCTGCTTCAAACACAACCAAAAGGCAATATGCCAATGCGCGCTGCGCATAAGAACCCAGTAGCATAACAACAAATTTCTCCTTGTGAGTTACCAAATGATAATTTGCATCTCAAACACCAAATAAACATAAAGTATGCGCATTCAAATTATGCATATAATGATATTCCTAATAAAAGCATAACAGTGAGTTAGTAATAATACAAAATGAGACATATAAACATTAAAAGAATATATAAAGAGCATAGTCCTAGCATCGTATATTCCTAAGGGTATAGTAAGAATAACACTTATAGCAATATGATATATACAGTAAACTGAAGAATATTAGTTCACAGATCAGTAACAAGAGATACTGATAGTCTCAAGGAACTAGCCTACAACAGCCGACCGATGAAGGTCCCGAAGTTTACAGGCTATAACCAATACACCTAGAAACTTCTAACAGCACAGGACTCAAACATCTC
The DNA here is from genome assembly GCA_014155875.1 of Cepaea nemoralis. Taxonomy (NCBI): domain Eukaryota; kingdom Metazoa; phylum Mollusca; class Gastropoda; order Stylommatophora; family Helicidae; genus Cepaea; species Cepaea nemoralis. The sequence continues at coordinate 12,509 of JACEFZ010013990.1, read as the reverse complement.
TATAAAGAAAGCATAACTTGGGATTGTTCTCACCTGTGCTTAAAACCTAACGAATCTGAAGTGAACCGATCTAGGCAAGGTTATGTGTACTAAGTACGACAAACGCCCTTATCACTTTGGCGTCTTCTGCGTCTCTTTCAAGTTACACATTTCCAGTTTTAATTGGCCGCCACGATCCGTTTAACACTGCATTCAGTCTGCGCGTCGTATAGTGTTATTATCATTCTGAACCAACCCCCCCCCCCTCCACTTTCTACGGGTAATTATGCCTCTATTCAACCGCTCTTTTGGACCAGCATGTTTATCAGCTTGACGGCCCTAGGCCGACTATCATCTACTTCTGAGCGTCTCACGTCTGCCTGAGCGTCTATCTATACTTTTGACCGTGGTCTTATTGACGTCCACCTGTATTATTTTGGTGAAGGGTGCTGGCGTCAAATTGAACTCGTTCCTACGTAGTCAGCAGACCGCTGTGGTTGTATTTACTTGCCGGCTTTGTGTGCAACCTTACGTCATGGCTGGATAGACGCTGAGAAGCGTGATTAAATTTGTATTCCTCTAATGGTCCATACGATATGTAGATCGAGAAAGTATTCTGGGATGGTAACGCAGTGTTCTGTGACAATATTATATCCATCAACCAGCATCCCTGGCACATTTTCTGTAGATCTCATTTCAGAAGACATTACTCAACCTTGTCTGATGCCCTTCTTTATACACTGAAATGTTCCTACCAGGTTTTTGATTCTTATGACTGCTGTTTGCTGCCAGCATATGTTCTTTATTATTTGCAGATCTTTGCCGCCAATGTTCAGTTCCTTTAGTAATTCTATTATTTCCTCATGTTTCACATTGTCAAATGCTTTTGTTTAGTCTATGAAGCATAAGTACATATCAGTTTTCACATCTATAGATCTTTCTAATAGTGTCCTGAGTATATATATATATATATATATATATATATATATATATATATATATATATATATATATATATATATATATATATATATATATATTGCATTGTTTGTGCCCTTTCGCTTTACAAATCCACACTGTTCATCACTAATTTATGGTTTAATCTTGTTCCTTATTCTTTTCATCATTGTTTTCAGTAACAGCTTTGTCATGTGTCTCATACGAGATATTGTGCAATGCTCTTCATATTCTAAGATGCCTGGTTGTTTTGGAAGAGCTATAAAGATGGATTTTAATAGATAACTAGGAATGTACCCACTATTGTAGATAGTGTGGAATTCCCTAACACAATGCATACCTTTTAAACAATGTCTTTAATTATCTGTGATAATAATAAGCCAGTTTTTGCGAGTTCTAATATTAAGTTAGCAGTATTTATAGAAAAGCTTGCATAGTAACTAATGTTTTGATAGTAATTATTGTTATATCACTTTCATATAATATAAAATTTAGATACGTTAGTTAGTTAGTCGACAGATCATCCTTATTGCACATCGAACCATTCGGTTCATAAGTACTCGGATCCCCTCCTCAGTAAATTCCGCATCGTGTAGCAACTAACGACACTAGTTCTGTGTTGGTTTATTAATCTTCTTTGGCTTCTCGCGTAATGTTCTTGTTTGGCCACACCTCTTTTAATTTTCTCTTCTCGCAGTCTAACCATGGTTGTAGATTCACAGTTCTCGCAAGTCTTAATTCTCGTTGTGCATTCAGAATGTCAGCCTGGTCCATGGCTCTTCCGCCCTCCACAGTTAGAGAATAATAAGTATAACACAGCGTATATAATATCTATTTATCTATATAGTAATAACTGTACATTTGTTTATATAGTGTATACAATTTACAGAGCAATATTTATGTAACAGTGCGCAAAAGAGGTCAGCATGGCCAAATGGATAATAGCGCTCGTTCATAAACAATCGTTGTATTGATGCCGAAGAAGCGGGTTAAATTTCTACACCTGCCAGTTGGACTAAAATGGTGACTTCTCGTCTTTGACTTGGGGATGTAAATTACAAACTACCTCTTAAGTCGGAGTGGGTTTGTCTCATGGCGAGGGACACTGGTAATAGGGAAATCTTATCCATGTGCATAAATCAGTCCAGTGCACAAGAAGTAGTAGCACTGTACGGAATACACTTGAGTTCAAAGAGAGTTAATGCCAAAGTATATGACAGTGTGTATAGTATCTAAAATACATATTAATAACTGTAAAGCAGTGTACATGGATTCTATTGTAATATTAAAAACATAAGTTTTCAAGATATGATCAGTCACATAAAAGTTACAGGTACCGTGCTGTCTTGACAGGCTATAGATTGTGACACTGTGGTTATATAAAAGACATAATTACCTCTCCATAGCACAAGGTATGGACTGAAATGTAGAGACCATGGTTTGCCCATGTAGCATGGTCCATATCTCGCCTGCTTAGTTTACTCCAAAGGAAAGGTAACATCAATACAGCTGGAACAAGACAAACTGCAGAAGCTGCCAGATCTGTACTCTGTCTGCTTGTCAAAGATTTGATCCTAGACCAGTTGCTGACCAATTCTTAGGGTCTGGTCTGCCCTGCCATGCTATTTAGTCTTTAGCTTGCATTTCGTCACACTAGGATAAGGCTTGTACCCTTCCAACTGTGCTCCTTTGCCTGAAGCCAAGTCGTTGCTGCGATGGAATTAATGCACTGTGCTGAGATTCTCATTGTGTGATCTACAGAAAGAGAGTAAAGCACTTATTGGAATTCCTTGTGCAATAAAATTGAACCTTTTCTAAAAATCAAACCATGTACATAGCCATTCAATGCTTTATTTCTGTTGCCCTAAGCTGGGATAGGAGAAGGTGGTGAGTTAAAGAACAGGTTTTATCACTTCAATATGTCGTGATCCAGTATTTATAAAGCCACTAGCTGACCCGGCCCGGCTTCGCCCAGACTCTGGTGGGGAGCATCTCATTTAATTCATATAAGTAGTCATATAAGTTCTCGTTCCCGTTACCGACTATCTGTCTGTCTGTCTGTCTGTCTGTCTATCTGTCTGTCTGTCTGTCTGTCTGACCCGGCCCGTCTTCGCCCAGACCCTGATGGGGAGCATCTCATTTAATTCATATAAGTAGTCATATAAGTTCCCGTTCCGACTATCTATCTGTCTGTCTGTCTGACCCGGCCCGGCATCGCCCAACTCCTGGTGGGGAGCATCTCATTTAATTCATATAAGTAGTCATATAAGTTCCCGTTCCCGACTGTCTGTCTGTCTGTCTGTCTGTCTGTCTGTCTGTCTGTCTGTCTATCTATCTATCTGTCTGTCTGTCTGACCCGGCCCAGCCCATGGTGGAGAGCATCTCATTTAAATTATATAAGTAGTCATATAAGATCCCGTTCCCGACTATCTGTCTGACTGTCTGTCTGTCTTGGGTAAATGTAGGAGGGAGGAGGAAGAGGGAGGTGGAGGAGGGAAGAGGAGGGAGGAGACAGGAGGAGTAGGGAGGAATAGGAGGGAGGAGGAGGGATTAGGAGGAGGAGGGAGGAGTAGGGTGGAGGAGGAGTCGAGGAGGAGGGAGGAGGAAGAGGGAGGAGGAGGGAGGAGGAGGGAGGAGGAGAACGCAGGAGGAGAAGGGAGCAGGAGGAGGAGAGGGAGGAGGAGGGAGAGGGAGGAGGAGGGAGGAGGAAGAGGGAGGAGGAAGAGGGAGAAGGAGGAGAAGGAGGAGAAGGAGGAGAAGGAGGGGGAGGAGGAGGAGGGAAGAGGAGGAGGGGAGGAGGAGGGAGGAGGAGGAATGTGAAGGGAGGAGGAGGGAGGAGGTAGAGGGAGGAGGAGGAGGGAGGCGGAGAGAGGAGGAGGAGGGAGGAGGAGGAAGAGGGAGGAGGAGGAAGAGGGAGGAGGAGGAATGTGAAGGGAGGATGGGGGAGGAGGTAGAGGGAGGAGGAGGAGGAGGTAGAGGGAGGAGGAGGGAGGAGGAGGGAGGAGGCGGAGAGGGAGGAGGAGGAAGGAGGAGGGGGAGGAGTGAGGAGGAGGGAGGAAGAAGGAGGAGGAGGGAGGAGGAGTGATGAGGAGGAGGGAGAAGGAGGATGGAGGAGGAGAAAGGAGGAGGAGGGAGGAGGAGGGAGGAGGAGGAAGAGGGAGGAGGAGGAATGTGAAGGGAGGAGGAGGGAGGAGGTAGAGGGAGGAGGAGGGGTGAGGAGGAGGAGAGGGAGGAGGAGGAGAGGGAGGAGGAGGAAGGAGGAGGGGGAGGAGGGAGGAGGAGGGAGGAAGAAGGAGGAGGAGGGAGAAGGAGGGATGAGGAGGAGGAGGGAGGAGGAAGAGAGAGGAGGAGGAATGTGAAGGGAGGAGGAGGTAGAGGGAGGAGGAGGAGGAGGAGAAGGGAGGAGGAGGGATGAGGAGGAGGGAGGATGGGGAAGAGGGAGGAGGAAGAATGTGAAGGGAGGAGGAGGGAGGAGGTAGAGGGAGGAGGAGGGAGGAGGAGGAGTGAGGAGGAGGAAAGGGAGGAGGAGTGAGGAGGAGGAGGAGAGGGAGGAGGAGGAAGGAGGAGGGGGAGGAGGGAGGAGGAGGAGGAGAGAGGAAGAAGGAGGAGGGAGAAGGAGGGATGAGGAGGAGGAGGGAGGAGGAGGAAGAGGGAGGAGGAGGAATGTGAAGGGAGGAGGAGGGATAGGGAGGAGGGGGAGGGGAAGAGGAAGAGCGTAGGAGGAAGAGTGGAGAGGAGGGAGGAGGTAGAGGGAGGAGGAGGAGGGAGGAAAAGGGAGGAGGGAGGAGGAGAGAGGAGGAGGAGGGAGGAGGGAGGAGGAGGAGGAAGAGGCAGGAGGAGGGAGGAGAAGGAAGGAGGAGGAGGAAGAGGGTGGAGGAGGGAGAGGGAGGAAGAGGGAGGAGGAGGAAGGAGGAGGAAGAGGGAGGAGGAGGAAGAGGGAGGAGGAGGAAGAGGGAGGAGGAGGATGGAGGAGGGAGAGGGAGGAGGGGAAGAGGAAGAGGGTAGGAGGAGGAGGGGAAAGGAGGAGAAGAAGGGAGAAGGAGGGAGGAGGAGGAGGAGGGGAGAGGAGGAGGGAGGAGGCAGAGGGAGAAGAAGGAAGGAGGAGGAGGAAGGAGGGAGAGGAAGGAGGGAGAATGAGGAGGGGAGGAAGGAAAGGGAGGTGGAAGAGGAGGAGGAGGGAGGAGGAAAGAGGTAGGGGAGGAGGAGGTAGAGGGAGGAGGAGGAGGAAGGAAAGGGAGGAGGAAGAGGAGGAGAAGGGAGGAGGAGGGTGGAGGGAGGAGGAGGAGGTAGAGGGAGGAGGAGGGAGGAGGTAGGAGGAGGAAGAGGGAAGAGGGAGAAGAAGGGAGAAGGAGGAGGGAGGATGATGAGGGAGAAGGAGGCAGGAGGAGGAGGAGGAGGCAGGAGGAGGAGGGATGAGGAGGGAGAGGGAGGAGGAGGGAAGATGAGGGAGGAGGGGGAGGAGGCGGAGGGAGTAGGAGGGAGGAGGATGGAGGAGGAGGGGAGAGGAAGAGGGAGAAGGAAGAGGGAGAAGGAGGAGGGAGGAGGGAGAGGGATGAGAGGGAGGAGGAAGAGGAGAAGGGTGGAGGGAGGAGGTAGAGGGAGGAGAAGAGAGGAGGAGAGAGTTCGCCATTCCGAATTCATACTCGTCTAGTTCTTCCCTTCTACACGACTGTAGATAACTTCCTTACACATAAAAGATGAATTGTTATTGATATTGCCGTGGCATGGAGGAATATCAGCAGCAGAGTTGATCCAAAAAACCAAAGACTGAGATCTACGGAGAGCCATGAACGCCTACGCCAGCCGGCACGGCACTTGATGATGATGATTGCCGTGTGACGATTCTGTGTAGTCACGTCATTTTCTTCCCTTTCCCTAACGTTTTGGTTCGGGGATTCTTTCATCATCATCATCATATATTTACGTACGTATTTTGGGAGGGGGAGGAGGGAGGAGGAGGAAGAAGAAAAAAAACTATGACAGTTGACAGCTCTGGAATGAAAGGAAGGCGTGTAGAAAATTTCATCTCAATCGGATGGGCCGTTCGCGAACAAATAAAGGACATACATATATATTTACATATATATTTACATACATACACTTTGTTTTATAGATATAGACTAGCTGACCCGGCCCGGCTTCGCCCAGTCCTTGGTGGGGAGCATCTCATTTAATTCATATAAGTAGTCATATAAGTTCCCGTTCCCGTTACCGACTGTCTGTCTGTCTGTCTGTCTGTCTGTCTGTCTGTCTGACCCGGCCCGGCATTGCCCAGCTCCTGGTGTGGAGCATCTCATTTAATTCATATAAGTAGTCATATAAGTTCCCGTTCCCGACTGTCTATCTGTCTGTCTATCTGTTTGTCTATCTGTCTGTCTGTCTGTCTGCTTGTCTGACTGTCTGTCTGTCTGTCTGTCAAATAGACCCATCCCTCTGTCTCTCCCTCGTCTATCCCTCCCTCCCTCCCTGTCTATCTGTCTGCCTACCCGTCCCTCCGTCTCTCCCTCCGTCTCTCCATCCCTCCCTCCCTCCCTATCTGTCTGTCTGTCTGTCTGTCTATCTATCTATCTCTGTCTGTCTGTCTGTCTGTCTGTCTGTCTAATAGACCCATCCCTCCGTCTATCCCTCCCTCCCTCCCTGTCTTTTTGTCTATCTATCTATCTATCTATCTATCTATCTATCTATCTATCTATCTATCTATCTATCTATCTATCTATCTATCTATCTATCTATCTATCTATCTATCTATCTATCTATCTATCTATCTATCTATCTATCTATCTATCTATCTATCTATCTATCTATCTATCTATCTATCTATCTATCTGTCTGTCTGTCTGTCTGTCTGTCTGTCTGCCTGACCGGGCCCGGGTTCGCCCAGTCCCTGGTGTGGAGCATCTCATTTAATTCTGAGTAGGTAAGAATCCGCTCTGCCTTCAAAATGTTGACGTGAAGATTTTCTTCCTGCAGCTGCTTCTGTATTTGTTGATCAGTAAGCTCCATTTTTAGCCGCTTGACCACCCATCTGACTGTGTTTGAATCAGTGTTTCTGATTCTGGTGTCTTGGTCCTCCTTCCTCTCACAAGTTTTTGTGTTCGTCTGTGGGTAGTCGTCGCTCTTCTTATTGGTAGTTTCATTGACTGTAGGTTCAGATACTTTATTACAGCTTGCATGCAGACTCTCCAAAGGCAGGTTCGTCTTCTTGATAGTCTGGTCGGTTTTCTCACTATGCATCTTGGAAGCTGCTTGTTTCTTTGTGCTATTACGACGTGCCATTTTCCCCCCGTATCAGACTGCTTGAAATGTGTAAGGCGTCTTGGCTTGATAGCGCTGAGAAGTGCTGTCAAGCGAATCGTGTCGATATGATGGCGGAAAACACTAAAGATGCGATGATATTGTTCAACATCTTTTAGATAACTTCTTAAGTATAGAAAGATGAGTTACAATGTTATGCATTATGCATTATTTTTATGTAAACTTTGAAAATGTCTAAAAGATTGTATCATTATTTATTATAACTCATATGCCGGTACATAACTATTGACAAGGAGTTTATAAATCATTGAAAACGATACAACAATATGACTATAAGTTATACAACAATGTTATTAAAAGTTATGCCCCTTGAAATAACTTTTTCTAGAGTTAAGTCCCTTAGCTAATGTGTAGTCACGTCATTTTCTTCCCTTTCCCTAGCGTTTTGGTTCGGGGATTCTTTCATCATCATCATCATATATTTACGTACGTATTTTGGGAGGGGGAGGAGGGAGGTGGAGGAAGAAGGAAAAACAACTATGACAGTTGACAGCTCTGGAATGAAAGTAAGGCGTGTAGAAAATTTCATCTCAATCGGATGGGCCGTTAGCGAAAAAATAAAGGACATACATATTTACATATTTACATATTTACATACATACACTTTGTTTTATAGATATAGATATATATATATATATATATATATATATATATATATATATACTAGCTGACCCGGCCCGGCTTCGCCCAGTCCTTGGTGGGGAGCATCTCGTTTAATTCATATAAGTAGTCATATAAGTTCCCGTTCCCGTTACCGACTGTCTGTCTGTCTGTCTGTCTGTCTGTCTGTCTGTCTGTCTGACCCGACCCGGCATTGCCCAGCTCCTGGTGTGGAGCATCTCATTTAATTCATATAAGTAGTCATATAAGTTCCCGTTCCTGACTATCTGTCTGTCTGTCTGTCTGTCTGTCTGTCTGTCTGTGTGTCTGTCTGTCTGACTGTCTGTCTGTCTGTCTGTCTGTCTGTCTGTCGGTGTCTGTTTGTCTATCTATCTATCTCTGTCTGTCTGTCTGTCTGTCTGTCTAATAGACCCATCCCTCTGTCTCTCCCTCCGTCTATCCCTCCCTCCCTCCCTCCCTGTCTGTCTGTCTGTCTGTCTGTCTGTCTGTCTGTCTGTGTCTGTCTGTTTGTCTATCTATCTATCTCTGTCTGTCTGTCTGTCTGTCTAATAGACCCATCCCTCCGTCTATCCCTCCCTCCCTCCCTGTCTTTTTGTCTATCTATCTATCTATCTATCTATCTATCTATCTATCTGTCTGTCTGTCTGTCTGTCTGTCTGTCTGACCCGGCTTGGGTTCGCCCAGTCCCTGGTGTGGAGCATCTCATTTAATTCTGAGTAGGTAAGAATCCGCTCTGCCTTCAAAATGTTGACGTGAAGATTTTCTTCCTGCAGCTGCTTCTGTATTTGTTGATCAGTAAGCTCCATTTTTAGCCGCTTGACCACCCATCTGACTGTGTTTGAATCAGTGTTTCTGATTCTGGTGTCTTGGTCCTCCTTCCTCTCACAAGTTTTTGTGTTCGTCTGTGGGTAGTCGTCGCTCTTCTTATTGGTAGTTTCATTGACTGTAGGTTCAGATACTTTATTACAGCTTGCATGCAGACTCTCCAAAGGCAGGTTCGTCTTCTTGATAGTCTGGTCGGTTTTCTCACTATGCATCTTGGAAGCTGCTTGTTTCTTTGTGCTATTACGACGTGCCATTTTCCCCCCGCTGCTTGAAATGTGTAAGGCGTCTTGGCTTGATAGCGCTGAGAAGTGCTGTCAAGCGAATCGTGTCGATATGATGGCGGAAAACACTAAAGATGCGATGATATTGTTCAACATCTCTTAGATAACTTCTTAAGTATAGAAAGATGAGTTACAATGTTATGCATTATGCATTATTTTTATGTAAACTTTGAAAATGTCTAAAAGATTGTATCATTATTTATTATAACTCATATGCCGGTACATAACTATAGACAAAGAGTTTATAAATCATTGAAAACGATACAACAATATGACTATAAGTTATACAACAATGTTATTAAAAGTTATGCCCCTTGAAATAACTTTTTCTAGAGTTAAGTCCCTTAGCTAATGTGTAGTCACGTCATTTTCTTCCCTTTCCCTAGCGTTTTGGTTCGGGGATTCTTTCATCATCATCATCATATATTTACGTACGTATTTTGGGAGGGGGAGGAGGGAGGTGGAGGAAGAAGGAAAAAAAACTATGACAGTTGACAGCTCTGGAATGAAAGTAAGGCGTGTAGAAAATTTCATCTCAATCGGATGGGCCGTTAGCGAAAAAATAAAGGACATACATATTTACATACATATATATTTACATACATACACTTTGATTTATATATATAGATTACTGTTGGAATTAGTATTTCATGCTTATTTAGCAGTATCTGCTGTTGGATAACCAGTACCAGAGCTTACAAAAGGTGAACAACAGCATAATATTTGATTACATGAAAAATACTGAAATAAATGCCCATGATATCTAATATATACAAATAAAACAACTGCATATAAACTACAAACATTTATTAACTGGTAGGCCTACCTTTTCTTTTTTTTAAGCATATCCTTTACAGGAATTAGCTGTCAACACCTGCATCTTTCAGCTGTATGTTGATCTCTTGGCAAGATTACGCTCAGTAGTTTGTCATTGCTTTCTGAGCGGCCGGCTCACATACCCCGTAAGTTACCGATGCGATTCGAACAACTGCTGATTTGAACCGTCATCACGTTACCGACGAGAGTATACGAGATTACGGAGAAAAGTCATAACCTCTAAGCCACGAAGCCGGCAACTGGTACCTGATGGATTAAAATGCTATAACATAATCACTAATGTGGAGCTTAGTGAGAGAACTATATTTTAGTAAACCAAGAGATGAGGGAAAGACCCTTACACAGGTTAGGACACACATTTAGACATTCTGAAAATAGCATAACTATAATGCCCTTTCACTGGCGCTCACAGTGCAAATGAAGTAGAGGGAAACCTTAAAATACACAGACAAGAGAACTAGAGACGAAGCTGAATAATACTGTGAGGACATGAAATGAGATGCATGAGATAGCAATGGCAAAAGACAGAACAGCATGAGCTGGCTGTAGGCGTATGCTCCCTGAGGGGATACAGAGCTGCAGAAGACTAACATTTTGTTGTTAATTTGAAAGTCAATATTGAAGCCACCATATCACATGCATGTAGTTTTCCCACATATAATTCATAAAAATATAATAACGTAATTATGTGGTCTTTTGACAAAATTCACCAATGTCAAAATATCTGCTGTACTGCTTTCTCTGTTATTTTCAGGGCTGCTATGACAAACTGTTTGATTTGATTATATCCAATGCATTTGTTATCACAATAATTGCCATATTGTCGGCTTTCCAGGTAGGATATTTTTAATTCGTGTGTCTGATTGTTTTGTCAATAGTGTGTGTAAAATGACAACATTTGTATTGATCAGTCCATCAGTGTGTAAGTGCTGTACTTATTGAAATTGTTATATCCAAGATTGCCTCTCCAAAGATTGTACGTTCCAGTGTTGTTCTTGTATATCACTCTGTTTATTATCTTGAAGAGGGGAGAGAGAACTTTGCAGCACAGTTCATGTGTAGATAGTATAAGGTCAGAAAGAAATTCTTTACGCCATCCTCACGCCAAGAGATGAAAGCTCTTTTTGAGGCCTAGATTCCTTGAAAGCCACTGCATCAGAGATCTTCCAAGAATCCACAATCAGCCAACTAATTAACAAATTAACCAACCTTTGTACCCCAATTCCTATGAGCAAAGAAGATGGAAATTCGATTTAAACTTACCGTCTTTAAAAAATATTGAACTGGAGTAGCATTGTCACCAGTGCGCCTATTCATGCTCACCAAATAGTCATCAGTTCAAATTCCCTTTGAGTGAGTTGTTTTTTGTGACCTGCGTCTCAAAAGAATAGCAGATGTGTACCAGAACAATTTGCAGGAAGTAAGGCAGCATGATACTGGCCGCATAACGCATTATCAAGTGCCATTAGTTCAACAAAAATGGTCCTTGCACTATATACTCTAAAGGCCTCAAATGTGCTTATTAATAATAGTTACTTCTTAATGTTGATTCAGTTAAAGAGTTAAACAGGGTCAAGTAGGTAAGGAACCTATGACTGGTCTAGCAAACTGGTATGAAATGTACATGATCCTAGAAACGTGCTCAATAACCATGGAGGAAATTGGAGGATAGGTGCTACTCACAGGTGCTGGAACTTCAATAACTCTTTCCCACGATGCATTACAGCATAAGCTAAAGGCAACAACTTCTCAGAGTTTATACTTTCTTTAGTATTATACACATGCAACGGCTCAGTGGATAAGTGTTCAAATCGCCTTTGAAGCAAAATTTTAAAAATTGACCTGGGCTTCCCGGTCAACTCAGAATAAAACTGGTACCAGGAAATGTCTTGGAAATAAAGGCAGTTGGTGTGATATTGACCAGATCACCAAATGAGTGCCCATTGTTCTATCAAAATATAGGACTAACACCATACACCCTGTACACCTCAAGGTGCATGCCATTCGTCAAGCATCCTCATTATATTTTGTGTTTATTCATTTGATTATATTTATAGTATTCCAGAGTATTTCTATAATCGTGATGTAGCAAGTCCTTTACAGAATGCTGCTCTCATCACGTTGCACTATATTGTCTCTCGATCTCTTTTCATTTCTTCTGCCTCATGCTTCCTCATGCCCAGGGTATCTGCAATGTACTGTGTCCATCTTCGTGCTGATTCTCCTTCCAGGAATCATGCCTTCCATGCCTGATCTTTCCACAGCACTGTGGCATTTAATACGGCCTAAGTATATTAGTTTTCGAGACACGATACTGTTTATAAGCCCTTTTTCTTGGATGTTCAGACCTTGTAAAATGACTGTATTTTTATACTTCTATTTCTAAAAAAAATGGTTTGCATCTCAACATTTATTCTCTCATTCATTATTTGAACTCTTCTGTCCCAAGCAGTTGTTGCTTTATAATAATACATGTAAGTGCTTCCAGAAATTAATATAATCACAGTATGGTACAGATGAAATTACTGTAACGATTGAAGTAAAGTAAATTCATGTAATAACTACCTGAGTCAGAAGAAACTGAAAAGTGTATCATACATAGGGTAATTAATAAATACATGTAATTGGTTTAACATGTTTTCCTAGTTAACATTTGTGCTGTGTATTTTGGTTGTTTGATACACAGGTTTGGTTT
>JACEFZ010013988.1:335000-490191 GCA_014155875.1 Cepaea nemoralis | reverse complement strand
TTGGATATGCAGTGTGTATTGTTGATCCAGCAGTGTTTGGACCTTGGCTTCAGTTCAGTGCCACATGGGCCTGTGAGTTTACATATTGCTACTGACAAAAATTGACATGACAACACAGGTAGTTTGGTCTGTGGGACACCAGCCACCTTGACTTTCCCAGATCTCTGGTAGCCATTTTACCAGGCTGGGTAAATCCCACAGCTGTATATATCAACCGTAGGCAACACTGTCACTATGAGGGATCTAACCAGGACACTGTCGCTGAGTGCTACCCACTACATCACCAGGACTCTGTAGGTGAGTGTGCTACCCACTACATCACCAGGACACTGTAGCTGAGTGTGCTACCCACTACATCACCAGGACTAGCTGAGTGTGCTACCCACTACATCACTAGGACTGTAGCTGAGTGTGCTACCCACTACATCACTAGGACTCTGTAGGCGAGTGTGCTACCCACTACATCACCAGGACACTGTCACTGAGTGTGCTACCCACTACATCACTAGGACTCTGTAGGCGAGTGTGCCACCCACTACATCACCAGGTCTGTAGCTGAGTGTGCCACCCACTACATCACCAGGACTGTAGCTAAGTGTGCTACCCACTACATCACCAGGAATGTAGCTGAGTGTGCTACCCACTACATCACCAGCACTGTAGCTGAGTGTGCTACCCACTACATCACCAGGACACTGTAGCTGAGTGTGCTACCCACTACATCACCAGGACACTAGCTGAGTGTGCTACCCACTACATCACCAGGACACTGTAGCTGAATGTGCTACCCACTACATCACCAAGACACTAGCTGAGTGTGATACCCACTACATCACCAGCACTGTAGCTGAGTGTGCTACCCACTACATCACCAGGACACTGTAGCTGAGTGTGCTACCCACTACATCACCAGGACACTAGCTGAGTGTGCTACCTACTACATCACCAGCACTGTAGCTGAGTGTGCTACCCACTACATCACCAGGACACTGTAGGTGAGTGTGCTACCCACTACATCACCAGGACTGTAGCTTAGTGTGCTACCCACTACATCACCAGGATACTGTAGCTGAGTGTGCTACCCACTACATCACCAGGACACTAGCTGAGTGTGCTACCCACAACATCACCAGGACTGTAGCTGAGTGTGCTACCAACTACATCACCAGGACACTGTAGGCGAGTGTGCTACCCACTACATCACCAGGACACTGTAGCTGAGTGTGCTACCCACTACATCACCAGGACACTGTAGCTGAGTGTGCTACCCACTGCATCACCAGGACACTAGCTGAGTGTGCTACCCACAACATCACCAGGACTGTAGCTGAGTGTGCTACCCACTACATCACCAGGACACTAGCTAAGTGTGCTACCCACTACATCACCAGGACTGTAGCTGAGTGTGCTACCCATAACATCACCAGGACTGTAGCTGAGTGTGCTACCCACCACATCACCAGGACTGTAGCTGAGTGTGCTACCCACCACATCACCAGGACACTAGCTGAGTGTGCTACCCACTACATCACCAGGACACTGTAGCTGAGTGTGCTACCCACTACATCACCAGGACTGTAGCTGAGTGTGCTACCCACCACATCACCAGGACTGTAGCTGAGTGTGCTACCCACAACATCACCAGGACTGTAGCTGAGTGTGCCACCCACTACATCACCAGGACACTGTAGGTGAGTGTGCTACCCACTACATCACCAGGACACTGTAGCTGAGTGTGCTACCCACTGCATCACCAGGACACTAGCTGAGTGTGCTACCCACAACATCACCAGGACTGTAGCTGAGTGTGCTACCCACTACATCACCAGGACACTGTAGGTGAGTGTGCTACCCACTACATCACCAGGACACTGTAGCTGAGTGTGCTACCCACTACATCACCAGGACACTGTAGCTGAGTGTGCTACCCACTGCATCACCAGGACACTAGCTGAGTGTGCTACCCACAACATCACCAGGACTGTAGCTGAGTGTGCTACCCACTACATCACCAGGACACTAGCTGAGTGTGCTACCCACTACATCACCAGGACTGTAGCTGAGTGTGCTACCCATAACATCACCAGGACTGTAGCTGAGTGTGCTACCCACCACATCACCAGGACTGTAGCTGAGTGTGCTACCCACCACATCACCAGGACACTAGCTGAGTGTGCTACCCACTACATCACCAGGACACTGTAGCTGAGTGTGCTACCCACTACATCACCAGGACTGTAGCTGAGTGTGCTACCCACCACATCACCAGGACTGTAGCTGAGTGTGCTACCCACTACATCACCAGGACACTAGCTGAGTGTGCCACCCACTACATCACCAGGACTGTAGCTGAGTGTGCTACCCATAACATCACCAGGACACTGTAGCTGAGTGTGCTACCCATAACATCACCAGGACTGTAGCTGAGTGTGCTACCCACCACATCACCAGGACTGTAGCTGAGTGTGCTACCCACTACATCACCAGGACACTGTAGGTGAGTGTGCTACCCACTACATCACCAGGACTGTAGCTGAGTGTGCTACCCACTACATCACCAGGACACTGTAGCTGAGTGTGCTACCCACTGCATCACCAGGACTGTAGCTGAGTGTGCTACCCACAACATCACCAGGACTGTAGCTGAGTGTGCTACCCACTACATCACCAGGACTGTAGCTGAGTGTGCTACCCATAACATCACCAGGACTGTAGCTGAGTGTGCTACCCACCACATCACCAGGACTGTAGCTAAGTGTGCTACCCACTACATCACCAGGACTGTAGCTGAGTGTGCTACCCACTACATCACCAGGACTGTAGCTGAGTGTGCTACCCATAACATCACCAGGACTGTAGCTGAGTGTGCTACCCACCACATCACCAGGACTGTAGCTGAGTGTGCTACCCACTACATCACCAGGACTGTAGCTGAGTGTGCTACCCATAACATCACCAGGACTGTAGCTGAGTGTGCTACCCACCACATCACCAGGACACTGTAGGTGAGTGTGCTACCCACTACATCACCAGGACTGTAGCTGAGTGTGCTACCCACCACATCACCAGGACTGTAGCTGAGTGTGCTACCCACTACATCACCAGGACACTAGCTGAGTGTGCTACCCACTACATCACCAGGACACTGTAGCTGAGTGTGCTACCCACTACATCACCAGGACTGTAGCTGAGTGTGCTCCCCATAACATCACCAGGACACTAGCTGAGTGTGCTACCCATAACATCACCAGGACACTAGCTGAGTGTGCTACCCACTACATCACCAGGACTGTAGCTGAGTGTGCTACCCATAACATCACCAGGACTGTAGCTGAGTGTGCTACCCACCACATCACCAGGACTGTAGCTGAGTGTGCTACCCATAACATCACCAGGACTGTAGCTGAGTGTGCTACCCATAACATCACCAGGACTGTAGCTGAGTGTGCTACCCATAACATCACCAGGACTGTAGCTGAGTGTGCTACCCACTACATCACCAGGACTGTAGCTGAGTGTGCTACCCACTACATCACCAGGACTGTAGCTGAGTGTGCTACCCACTACATCACCAGGACTGTAGCTGAGTGTGCTACCCATAACATCACCAGGACTGTAGCTGAGTGTGCTACCCACCACATCACCAGGACTGTAGCTGAGTGTGCTACCCACTACATCACCAGGACTGTAGCTGAGTGTGCTACCCATAACATCACCAGGACTGTAGCTGAGTGTGCTACCCACCACATCACCAGGACACTGTAGGTGAGTGTGCTACCCACTACATCACCAGGACTGTAGCTGAGTGTGCTACCCACCACATCACCAGGACTGTAGCTGAGTGTGCTACCCACTACATCACCAGGACACTAGCTGAGTGTGCTATCCACTACATCACCAGGACACTGTAGCTGAGTGTGCTACCCACTACATCACCAGGACTGTAGCTGAGTGTGCTACCCATAACATCACCAGGACACTAGCTGAGTGTGCTACCCATAACATCACCAGGACACTAGCTGAGTGTGCTACCCACTACATCACCAGGACTGTAGCTGAGTGTGCTACCCATAACATCACCAGGACTGTAGCTGAGTGTGCTACCCACCACATCACCAGGACTGTAGCTGAGTGTGCTACCCACTACATCACCAGGACTGTAGCTGAGTGTGCTACCCATAACATCACCAGGACTGTAGCTGAGTGTGCTACCCACCACATCACCAGGACACTGTAGGTGAGTGTGCTACCCACTACATCACCAGGACTGTAGCTGAGTGTGCTACCCACCACATCACCAGGACTGTAGCTGAGTGTGCTACCCACTACATCACCAGGACACTAGCTGAGTGTGCTACCCACTACATCACCAGGACACTGTAGCTGAGTGTGCTACCCACTACATCACCAGGACTGTAGCTGAGTGTGCTACCCATAACATCACCAGGACACTAGCTGAGTGTGCTACCCACTACATCACCAGGACACTAGCTGAGTGTGCTACCCACTACATCACCAGGACTGTAGCTGAGTGTGCTACCCATAACATCACCAGGACTGTAGCTGAGTGTGCTACCCATAACATCACCAGGACACTGTAGCTGAGTGTGCTACCCACTACATCACCAGGACACTGTAGCTGAGTGTGCTACCCACTACATCACCAGGACTGTAGCTGAGTGTGCTACCCATAACATCACCAGGACACTGTAGCTGAGTGTGCTACCCACTACATCACCAGGACTGTAGCTGAGTGTGCTACCCACTACATCACCAGGACTGTAGCTGAGTGTGCTACCCACTACATCACCAGGACTAGCTGAGTGTGCTACCCACTACATCACCAGGACTGTAGCTGAGTGTGCTACCCACCACATCACCAGGACTGTAGCTGAGTGTGCTACCCACTACATCACCAGGACTAGCTGAGTGTGCTACCCACTACATCACCAGGACTAGCTGAGTGTGCTACCCACTACATCACCAGGACTGTAGCTGAGTGTGCTACCCACCACATCACCAGGACTGTAGCTGAGTGTGCTACCCACTACATCACCAGGACTAGCTGAGTGTGCTACCCACTACATCACCAGGACTGTAGCTGAGTGTGCTACCCACCACATCACCAGGACTGTAGCTGAGTGTGCTACCCACTACATCACCAGGACTAGCTGAGTGTGCTACCCACTACATCACCAGGACTGTAGCTGAGTGTGCTACCCACCACATCACCAGGACACTGTAGCTGAGTGTGCTACCCACTACATCACCAGGACACTGTAGCTGAGTTCTACCCACTGCATCACCAGGACTCCAGACAGATTTTATAGTCTATATACAATTGTATATTGAATAAGTGAATTTCATGGAAGCAAAAATAACCAAATATAAGTCTTAGGGAAGCTTGGAATGAAAAGAACTGATGGAATAGATACAAAAAGAGGCAAATCAAATATGTTGGCTTCATTAAAAGATAAGACACTCTTAGGTGCAACATAGTGAAGAGAGAAGTTGATCAAGATGTGCACAGCAATATAAGTGAGAAGGTAACATCAAAACATGGACGAGAGCAGTCTATACGAGCACACAGCCAGAGCAAGAGACAGAAAGTGTTGGAGATGTTGGGAATCTATTGCAGCCAACCTGCATTGTGGAGATGGCGCTTGATTAATTAATGTATTACATTATATAGAAGCTGGTATGAAGTTTGGACTTGACAAACAACATCAGAATCCTGTTTAGACAGGCAAGAACTTTCTTTGGTTATCAGAACATTTTAAGTATGTGTCACATCCTGATTTATACAGTGAGAGTCTTCTTTTTTTCAGGTAGGTTCCCAGAAGTCACAAGTAACAGCATATAAAGAAGTGTTAAAGGAGTATATCCCTTACTTTAAAGCCATGTTTTCTGATAACTTTCAAGAATCTACCAAGACACTGATTGAACTAGGAAATGATCTAGACTTTCAGGCTGTCTCTAAGCTCACCAGTTTTGCTTACAAAGGCACATTTCAAGGTAAGGGAGGCATTGTTCATATTGTCATCCTTTTTATTTTGTAATTTCAACTCATTGACTATCAGAAAGAAAAATAAGACGTGACTGGTGTAATTTATGTGCATTTCTTAGCTTGTATCTGTAATGTCATCTGTCATGTGTCAGCAGTATTAACACATATTTTATTCTTGTTATATTTAAACAATTGACATTAATTGCAGTTTATTTTAAATTACTTTCAAACTGCATAAAGTAAGAAGTCAGGTGCTGTTAGTGGCTTTTGCCACTTTGTGGATGATAGTTGCATATCCTTTAACCCTTTACAGGTCACAGCGGCCAATTCCGGCCGATGCCATAAAACGATCGTAGCGTCTGATTCCGGCCGATACTATTATGCATTGTAAAAACGCGATCTCTCGGCTTTCCGACACTTCCGATGGCTACTTTCGCTTTCGCCGACAGCTTGACAACGTGGCCGCCATTTGTAAACTGCGATAGTATGAATTTGAACTGACTTTTACGGACAATTTTTGATAGTTTTCGGGATTTTTACGCTGTTTTTCAAAATGGATTTTGGCGATTCTTCAAGTGATAGCCGAGATTTCGCTAGGTTCAATTTAAATGACATTAAAGGGCACGAAGTTGACTATTAATCGGCGCTAGATATCAGTGCAAAGCGTTACTTTGCATTAGCAGTCTGAGTCGGACTTTAAAGAAAGTGATTATGATTCTGAAAATGTGTTTGTAAATTGCCGTATAGATGACGGAAAATCACAAACAACATGCCGTATTTCGTAAATATTTGTGTTCATATATGGATTACCGACAACAATCACGTGAGTAACATATTCTGCATGCTTTTCCCTTCATTGTGTTGTTTATTTAACTAAAATCGGTTGACTAACACCTTATTTATGATGCTTTTACTAACGCAACCCGAAATTTTACCGAACCTGAAAAAATCTTGCCCGTTCAGGGCTAGAATACGGACAAGCGTCTGCCCTGTAAAGGGTTAAAGGATGAAGCAGTCAACCCCAGTATTCTTTGGCTGTTTATGATTCCTGGGCAAGTTTACATTCAGTAGGTTGCCATTGCTTTCTGAACGACCGGCACCCATACCATTTCATTAAAAAAAAAAAAAAAGTGGTCTGCTGCCAAATCGCCCACAGCTGTGTTTTGAATGCGGATATGTGGATTACAAACTGCGTTCGTAACCCCTTTGCCGCGGAGCCAGAACAATTAGTACTCAGATTGAATTATGTGTTACAACAGCAATAACTGTTTTCTGTTTACTTATACTTTAACTCATTCTGTATCAAGAAACTCACCACACATAGATCACCTACTGCTCATGTGACCAAACAAGTTACTGTTTATGTAACCAAACACTCTAAGCTGTCTCGATTTCTTCAGTCACCAACAGTTATATCTTTTACCCAGTCTGTTTAGTTTACATTTTTCTGTTGCTATAAGTCCCACATTTCCAGACAGTTACAGGGAAGAGATCAAGGGGAAGACTGAGAAGTAAATACCTGGATGGCTTGGCCATGTGGCATGGTCGAGACAGGAACACAGAGCTGATCCACGACTCTGGAGATCCAGTGAGATGGCAGAACATGTCCGCCCACGCTTATTGGCATGACACATGATGGATGGACATCTTGTAACCATTGTGTTACTTTCAATGTTTTCATTACTATAACTCCTGTTCCAGATAATTATTACTTTTACTTATTCTGTTACTTAAAAAATTTCCATTACTATCACTCCTACATTTCCAGATAATTATGACTTAGTCTGTTACTTTAAATATTTATGTTACCATAACTCCTACAGTTCAAGACCCATCTTTTACCCATTCTGTTACTTTTAATGTTTCCAATTATTATTTAGTCTATTACTTTAAATATTTCTGTTATAACTCCTGCAGTCCTAAACAGTTACATCTTTTACTCATTCTGTTACTTAACATTTTTCCATTACTATAACTCCTACAGTTTGAGATAATTATTACTTTTACTTAGTCTATTACTTGAATAATTTCAAGTACTGTAACTCGTTCTGTTTCAGATAATTATTTTTTGGAGTCTTTTTGTTGATATCCTATTTACAGGACATCGCTGTCAACACCAGCATTTTACTGCTGTTGTTGATGTCTTGACAAGTTTACGTTCAGTAGTTTGCCATTGCTTTTTGAACGACCGATTCCTATACCAACACGGTAAAACCCAGGGCAATGCAGTCTGCTGCCAAATAGGTCCCAGCTGTGTTTGGCTTATAAATCGCCACGGGGACCGGCAGATAATTATTGACTTAGTCTATTACTTTCAATATTTCTGTTACCTTAACTGGTATGGTCCCAGACAGTTATATAATTTGCCCATACGCAGATCAGCATGGTCGAACAGGTAAGAACGTGTGAAATTAAACATCCATTGTGCTGATGCTGAGGTCAGTGGTTCAAGCCCTTAACTGGACAGCTGGACTAAAATGTTGACCTGCCGTCCTTGACTTGGGGATGTAAGTTACAAGTACCTCTGAAGCCGAGTGGGTTCACTTGATGGCGAGGGACACTGTTAATAGGGAAAGCTAATCCACACACAAACAGTCCATCACTACACTAAATAGTGTGTATGGGCTACGCTTGAGTTCAAAGTGAGCGAGTGCACACACACACACACACACACACACATACACAAAATTTGCCCATTCTGTTTCATTGAAGTGTTTCAGTTTAATTTGTACAGTCCCAGTCTTTTATTAGTTTAACCCTCATCTAACCCATAAGGCAATTATTTTTTATTAAACTGTCTGGGACAGAAATAAATGTGAAATAAATGTATTATGAGGAACCATACTCCATCTTCTACTAGAAATCATAATGAGAAGACTTCGTAAGAAAATGGAAGAAGAAATTAACGTGGTTCAAGCTGGATTTAGACAAGGAAGAGGAACAAGAGATCATATTCTCAATTTTAATAATAGAGAAGTGCAGAGAATTTAATGTAAACCTATTCTCATGTTTTGTGGATTATTCAAAGGCATTTGACTGTGTACAACATCAGAAACTTTGGAAATCATGAGGAATATGGGCTTTCCACCACATGTAATATAACTCATAAGAATGCTGTATCTAGACCAACAAGCAGCGGTTAGAATAGATGGCGAGACATCTGATTGGTTTGACATCAAGCAAGGAGTCCATCAGGGATGTGTGCTGTCCCCCTATTTGTTTAACCTGTACGCCGAAAATATAATGAGAAATGTAAGAGATGATATAAATAGGGAGCTATATGATGCCCTAAATATCGGTGGTCTTAACATACCAGAGATTCGGTATGCTGATGATACAGTATTGCTATCCACAACACAGACTGGTATAGAAAACCTAATAGCCTCAACCCAATTGAATAGTGAAAATCACAACTTGTATCTCAACATTGCAAAAACAAAGATAATGCATACAGATAAAACCACTGTGGAGAAAGAAATATATGTTAATGAGGAAAGATTGGAGGTGGTGGAAAATGTTGAATATCTTGGGTCATTGATTACCAACAACGGTGACACAATGAAAGAAATTAAATCCCGACTATCAATTGCTCTTCACCGGGAAGGTTAACCCGGTCAACAAATGCCCGCAGAAGTCGGATGTGTCGGCCTAACGGCGCAAGAACGCAGCTCTGCTGTAAACAGGCACAACGCAGTCACATCCGGGGAAAAAAATCCGGATGAATGCAGAAGAAGAAGAAGAATTGCTCTTCAAAGACTAAAACAACTGAATAAATTATGGAATGGGACAGACAGAACTACAAAAATTAGATTTTTAAGAGCATGCATCTTTCCCATTGCAACATACGCCAGTGAGACCTGGACACTTACTAAACAAGCTGAACAGCGCATAAATGCCTTTGAATATAAATGTTATAGACAAGTTCTAAGAATATCTTGGGTAAAGAAAAGAACAAATGCATCAATACTTCAAGAGCTGAATATTGAAAAAGGTTGGCTATTAAAAACGATAAAACAAAGAAAATTGAAATATTTTGGTCACTTGAAACGTCATGAAAGTTTGGAGAGTACAATAATGGAGGGGTATATGCCTGGGAAGAGAGGAAGAGGAAAGCCAAAGAGAAGATGGGTGCAGGATGTGGCAGATGATCTCCAGATGGGTGTATCGGACGCGGGACATCTTGCTCATAATCGAGAGGTTTTCCGGAAGATTGTTATGGGAGCGAGGTTCTGCAAAGGACATGCTACTGAATGAATGAATGGCACATTGCATTCTTGACAGACCAAAGTATGTGAGTTGGAATGTGGCCAATATTCCATCACAATGCCTGGGCAGAGTTTCAGAGAAACATGTAGTGCCCAGACGACATGTTCCCTCTCTCGGCCTT
This sequence comes from Cepaea nemoralis, assembly GCA_014155875.1. NCBI lineage: Eukaryota > Metazoa > Mollusca > Gastropoda > Stylommatophora > Helicidae > Cepaea > Cepaea nemoralis. Next base: position 479,797 of record JACEFZ010013988.1, on the reverse strand, counting down.
GACTTGCGTACTCCAGAGGAATGGGTAACCAATAAGTCTAGAACAACGTAGGTTGCAGACGCTGGCGGCACAGCGTCAGACCTCCGAGACCTCGCCTCCACGACAGGTGGCGAGTGGTGGCCAGACACTGGCACCCAAGGGACCCGACTTAGAGGCGTTCAGCCAGGTCCCACAGGTGAGGGCCTCGTACGCGCCTGGACCATAGGACGCGTACACCTGTCAATCACAAGTGTACGGACCTGTGTAAACGTGTACTACCGTCAGACTCCCCGCCTGACTTTTGCGGATCCAACGACCACCGGGAATAGGCCCGCCGGAGATATCGCCGGAGATATTGCTCGTCTGTTGCGAGCAAATCTCCCATCCTTCTACTGTGCGGATCTTGCGACCAGCGAGAATAGGCCCGCCGGAGATATTGCTCCTCTGTTGCGGGCAAATCGCCACTGACTGAATAAGTAAAGAAATGATAAAAGTAGTGGTATTTCAATTGCGCTTTCGCTCCCACCTATGCTACATTCTTCATGTGCCTTCACAAAGTCGGACTAGAGTCAATCCATATATATATATATATATATATATATATATATATATATATATATATATATATATATATATATATATATATATATATATGCAATGAGCGCGATTGAAATTGGCTAGCACGAGTGTCTAACATGTCTCTTGGTGTGAAAACGGATGCTTTATTTTATGTACTTCAGTGTACATGTAGGCATAATGTAGAAACCTCTGAGAGCATCGCAACTGGTCAGTCTCTTTAAGAGTTAGTATGTCGCATCGATTATTGCTGTCTTCTGGTAACTTAAAATGTACTATGCTTACAGTTCATTTCATTCTACACCCAATCTCATAACTTTCAGCACCCAATCCCTTCCCAATAAATAGTTGCCTACATTATGCGATTTTTCTAATGATGGCTTGCGAACAAAGTCTGAGATATGAGAGCTCGACTGTCTTCCACACTGGGCACTTTCTGGAGGATTCATAACTCTGCCTGAAATCTACTGGGCCTATTGAAAGCATCTTTCTTATGATCCTGTCTCTCGTTATGATCACCTGTAAACGGTGTCCGAATGAATAAAATAACGTCCCCCGTGAAGGTCTTCGATCAAAGGCTTTCACAGATAACACTACAAAGTTTATACCAGGGCCGAGAGATGCCCGTGGCTTGCTTCAACCGCTGGATCAACTGATCCGCTGGCGCAGAGTGAAATTCAAATACAAGAAGTCAAGAATTGTGTCGACCGCTAAGATCAAGACGGCGGCAATGGCTTTCGTGTTTGCAAACAAGGCAATTATAGGAACATGTCATCAGTCTCGGCAGTGTTTCCGATGAATACATGACAGAGTTAGAACGTAGTATATCATATACTGAAGACTATGCAAAACGGTCTATAATATCGTTCATCTATGTATTGTGATTCCGATGACCTTTGGCTATGTACACCACAATAAGCAAGAGCGCATTAGAAGCAATAGAGAGGAAGATTAACAATGCCTCTATGAATTAGATATTTCATTCGACTGGTCAGCTGGGCGTCGTGCTCTGAACTATTTAGACAAAACTCGTGACATCAATCAGATTTGTCACCGAAGGATTTTAAACTGGTAACACAGGCTAGCTATGATGATGCCCAGATCAATGGTTAGAAGGGCTATAGATTCTACCCATGAATCATCGCAATTAAAGAAAGTGATGGGCTGGCTATATCCGGTGAGAGGTGCAAGACATGGAGAGCGTCTCATACTGGTCCAAGTCTTCGACCAGGCAACGCAGATATAAGGTGGTCCAGAACAGAACGTGAACGAATCACGATAACAGTGTGCAAAAGCCGTTAAAAAGCCGGAACAAGAACATTAGGAAGGGGCTTGCAAAGCTCCCTGACCTAGAACGACATATGGAATATGGCACAGTTGCGATAACTTTAATTGTCAGATCGTTTTACGATGACATACCATCAACTGCTAATCTGATCAAATGTGGAATGTCCGTCTATGCAGCGTGTAACCTCTGTTGGTAGAATCGATCTCCAGCACTTACTGTCCGAGTAAAGTTGAATTAAAGGGTATAATTGCAAAGAGTGATCAGAAATGGTAGCCATAGTTGATATAGCGAGATTACAGGCGAAGAATAAAACGAACATTAGGACTGAGCCGATGTACTCATACTTGCTAACATCTGGCAGAGAAAAAAAAATGTTGCATATCCTTTACAGGACATCGCTGTCAACATCAGCATCTTTAAGCTGATTGTTGATTTCTTGGTAAGATTACGCTCAGTAGTTTGTCATTGCTTTCTGAGCGGCTGGCTCACATACCCCATAAGTTACCGGACGCGATTCGAACCACTGCTGATTCTCACCGTCGTCACGTTACCTACGAGAGTATACGCGATTACGGGGAAAAGTCGCTAACCTCTAGGCCAGGAAGCCGGCTCTGGCAGAGAGGAGAAGGAAAATCCAACTATCTCGCAAACTTGGATTCCATGCGTGTTAGCATAACAGAATTGGCATTAAACTGTGGCATTAATACTGACAGTGGCTTTGCCATCATAGCACAGCCTGGCGGGGTTACAACACAGAAACCAACACGAACATGCGCTGCATTGTCTCGATCCGGTATACTTGCCACGCTGTGAAGTAGGATGTTGCGATGAGACACAGACGCTGCAGAGTGGAAGACATCTCAGAACACAGTAGACATTAGCATAGGATTAGCCGTTTCTGACGGCACAGTCAACGCCAGGAGTCACTTTCCGCAACAGATGCAGATGTACCATCTCCCAAGACATTGCGAAGAAGAAACAATGGTCGGAACGTTCTTCAAAGAGGGTGGGGAATGTTTCAGGAGATCAGGAATCTCCTTCTGGTTGTTTCACTGAGGAGTTTATACATCTAGTACTTGACTATTACATTACATGTTTTAATTTTATTAGTATCCATTTTACAAGGCCACAAATCGTATTCTACAACATGTACCATATCTAGTGGATTGTCAGTCCACGTTAAGCAGCCAAGCCAGTTGCTTGTTCACCATATCGGCTAGTGTATGGCTGTCACTGCGTACATTCTGTTGATTTCCTTTATGTATTCGTTTCAGTTTCTGTGGTTAATATCAGAAGCAATTCTATCATTTCTGTGACTTTAGCTGAACTAGCTTCAGTCTCTATGAAATGGAGTCAACTTTTCTCAAATCTAACACGTGAAGCTAACTCTTCTAATTACGTATGCTATGATCATCTTAATAACCACATTCGACATCATAAACACGAGACTACTTATTTGCAACGTATACACCTTATCATATTTATTTTATTATTAGTTCCGTTTAACCTCTATAAACATTTCTTGTTTGAACAGCACCAAGTTCCGGTCCTGAATCTCACAATTTGAGTATCGAGGTCGTCGCTGGGATTGTGGTTGGCTCTGTCTTGTTGACCCTCATAATCGCTGCTGTCATATGGAAATGGAGGAGTCGCAAGCGACAACCGGCTGAAACGACAAGCGTGGTTTACAATATACCCAGTGTGGATGATGAGTCGAATTCTGATTATATCAAAGAGTATGAAAACTAAGAATGAGTGTTCTGTATTTGATGTAGTATACAGTGATAGAGTTTGATGATGCAACGTATGAAGAGTTTGAAATCAGTAGTGGAGTTAAGCAAGATTGTGTACTATTCCCCCACCCACTCTTTAATATACTTTTCACTTCCACTGAAATATGACTTTCGTGATCAGGATGCCGGTATATACATTCACTAACGCTCAGATGGCGGCCTCTACAATGCTCAGCAATTGAAGGCCAAGACAAGATTATAGAGGGTACTGATCAGAGATGTGTTATTTACAGATGATGCCGCAATTACGACCCACTCTGAGGGAGAATTACAGCGACTACTATCCGCATTCTCCAATGCTTGTTGTGAATTTGGTTTAAGAATTAACAAAGCGAAGACACAGATTATGTCACAAGGTGCAAATAGGGTACCATCAATCTTTATTGACGACGCCGAATTGGAGATAGTAGATCATTTTACATATCTAGGATCAGAGGTAAATAGCAAATTATCCCTAGATCATGAAACCAACATCAGGATTGGTAAGGCAGCGACAACAATGAACAGGCTAACAATAAGAGTCTGGGAGAATAGGAAGCTTACCAAAACAAAAATACTAGTCTATCAAGCCTGTGTCATTAGTACTCATCATTATGGCAGTGAAACCTGGTCAACTTACTCACATCAAGAGAAAAGTTTAAACAGCTTTTATATTCGGTGTCTTCGCAGAATACTTGGTATTAAATGGCAAGATAAAATCTCAAATATTGAAGTATAGGAAAGATCAGTTTGTGTGACGGTATATTCCATGCTCAGTTCGTAGACATAAATGGATAGGACACGTTAGGAAGATGGATGATGTTAGAATACCAAAGGACATCATTTTTTGGCGAATTACAGATGGATAAGAGTTATGACCTCTACTACGATACAAAGATGTGTGTAAGCGGGACATGATTGATACAGGCATTGATAATGCACATTGGGAGCAAGTCGCCGCTGAACGTGTTTCATGGAGGGCAACTATCAGAAATGGAATAAAGACAAAGGCGTAAATGATTGCAGATAAAGCACACACCGACCGTGCGAGACGTAAGACGGTGCATGATGGTTGAAATGATCATGTTTTCGCATGCATCCACTGTGGACGAACATTTACAGCGCGGATTGGCCTTATCAGCCACATTCGCTACCGCCATGGGTTGTAGCTATTATGCCTGTTTGAAGCACAATGTACCAAACTACCGTCTGTCAAGACGGCAAGGTGCCAATGTATGTATTAAGTGAAAGATACCCAATGAGTGGCCGATCTTTAAAATACAATTAATTGGACTACTTTGTTCGTGAAGGTAAGAACTATAAAGAGAAAAGTATAGATTACCACGACTTAGTAAAAGTAGAAGATGCTATCCTTGATAGGTATACATGTTTCCTGTTGTTTAAAGTAAATGATCACTTTCATGACATACGAATATCGGTTAAGTATTACAGTCGACTCCCATAGAGCACAGAGTGCATGACTTCTTAGCGCCGGCAAGGATATACATATGGACATTGCAACAGAATGTCATGTTATATACTTTTCTGAGTGGATTTTTGTAATGTTGACATTTAGCCTGGGTAGCGGCCTATTGTATATTATTTTTTTTGTTTTTTTTAAATCAGCACAATGTAGTATACTTCCAAATCGCCTGCAGCTGATTGCACAAGCAGTTTGCCGGATTGCGAATCGAATTCGCTAACTTCTTCGTCGCAGACGCCAGTGATGTTTAATATAAGTAGATAAGAGTATTGGGCTGAATTTTGAGACCATTTGTTGCCCATGCTTCTTGATACCTGACTGGTCACCCATGTAGTCAAAGAAGATTAAACAAGTGCCGTGGAGTTGTGTTGTTAATGGTCGCGAGCCGTGGATTTTGCGCTCTTATTGTTGTCTCGTGTTTAATAGCCTTGTCTTGAGAGAGGCATCTGTGAAAATGACTACATGCCGCTCGGTTTTCATAATCTGCCTTTATTCTCTTAAGGCTGCCCACTGGCCGAATTTAACTTGGTTAGGCGGTGTAGCCAGTTGTCCCTAGGGGGAAAGTGGAGTCAACAGGCACACTGTTTAAAATCCTTTTCCTTATTGTGGGCCTCGGCCAGACCTTTGTCTACATACCCCCTGTAAATCTTAGGTACCCTGTCCCTCTCTTTCCTCTTCTTCTTCTTACCACTAAACAATACCCTTCATATTGTTTCAGAACATACCCACACAAGACTGTATTTTAACAAATGCTAAAATAAAACATTTAATACAGAAATTGTCACGTGTGTGTGTGTGCACTGTTGCGTGTGGACATATGTAGTATTTTCTATGGTGTATGCGAGAATAGAGTAGTGAGCTCAGGATCTTTCATCATGTTCGGCCATGCCAAATCACACCACAGTAAGTTCAGAACCGGTCTCACCGAATGTCGCATCTCCCCGGACAATGGTTGACTTCTTGGAGTTAATCCGATATATATAGTCTGGGTGAGTGTTCTCCACTACTGAATATGGCCTATTAATGTTCATGAACCAGGAACACACTATGTACCTATTATGTTCCTTAAAATCTTGATACCAACGAAGATCTCCCTATATCTCACACGAGTTTACAGAAACCTTTCTGTCCTGTTGCAAAATGTTACTGAATGAATGCCTTTACTCTGCAACCTCTCTACAACCTATAGTGATGGTCACTAGACATAGTCACAGTTACTTTAAAATCACTGTTATTTCACCTCTCTACCTAATATTGTCATTATCCTTGGAGGTGCTAATCGTTTCATAAAACCAACTGCCCTGAGCACTCAATCACTGCTACACTGGACCTTTCAGGATAACACTCCTGATTTCTATGAGTTTATAATTTTTGGAACGTTATCCCATTTCCGAGGCCATTTCGTATAACTGCCCTCAGTGTGACTGCTATTTTTCTCCTCTCTCAGCTGTCCTTAATTTCTCGGGTACAGTAAAATATCACTCAGTGTGACTGGCATTGTCCACACCTCGTAGTAATACTTTCTTTCTGTTAAACAGTTGAACCTGTAGAGAATAGAACATTCTGTGAGAGAAAAACCCCATTCCAATCTACTATATGTGATTGTAGGCCAAAGGCCACTTCAGACATGTATCCTAGTTAATCTAGAACTACCCTCTGGCATCAAGGCAGAGTCGTTCGTCACATTTGGGTGATAAGGGAAAGGAAAGACCAAACGGAAAAACACAGGAGCCCCAGTAGGCCTCACTACCGGAATATCCCACCATTTACATTTCCCCTATTCCCCCAGCCATCCCATTACACTGGTCTTACCCTGCCGAGTGAAATGATATATATAACTCTACCTTTTTTTAAGCTAGGCATCAGCCAGCTGCGGCCGACGCTCTCAGATTACGTTCTCACAACTCACTATCACTAAGTTCCAGTCATAACTCTATTTATAAATAAACTACCTTATGCTAGTGTTCCGAGTTTGAATTCACAATTCACAACATGAAAAACAATGTCCCTTGTTTCCAGACAACATGGGGACACTGTGAATCCATTCTCCATTCGAATTGGAACACAAAAACACTCCCGTTATCTGTAGTTCATCCACAGACTGACTGAACGCAACTTTCGTTAACTTCTCCCAGTCAAATGTTGCACGAGTGACGTCACTCACGTGACCGGATTTCAATCAAGAAAGCCCCGCCTCTCCCTTCTCCATTCTCCTGAGATCTGAGAAAACAGACTGCCGAATTTCTTTGATGCCGGGCAAATTAACCTGCCGCCAATTGTCTTTGATTGGGGGACTTCTCAGGGAATCCCGGTCGTGTTTGAAACTGGGAACATATTTCCCGACATCAAATAGTTGTGGCGCCTAGCAACGGCGGTTTTCAGGCCTTTGATCAATCTGGATCGACATTCTTCAGTATTATGTGACATAGGCCCCCTCTTAAGAGAGTTGACCGCATCAACTCTTACTCACTGGAGTTTCGATCCAGATGATCTACAACAATCCACTCATCAAACGCATGTTCAGTTTCTGGGAGATGGCTCAGCACATCAATTGTTGATAGTCTGCCTGTATCCTCAAAGGTATTGCCTCTCCAGCAATTAGGCGATCTCACTGATAGCCTATATCCTCATAATGCTATGCATTAGTGTTGGCGTATCGCTCCTGTACGTTCAGTCGGCCAACTTCCGACTTGCGTAAGCGATGGCTCACAATACAGACGGATCGTTCCATCCTGACTGTAACATTGTCTCCATATCCGCCTGGTTTCCTCAAGTTTTGTATCCTGGGATTTGCGGTATCGTCCTCGTTGGACAGAATCGTCTTCCCCAAAGCTCCTGGATTTTTGCTTCCAGGACCATCTCGGTCGATGTTGGATCCGGTCAGCCAATCCTTGGTTGGAGTCTCGGGTATTTCGCGCCGTTCCCGACGTTACCCACCCCTTCTGAACTGGGTTACTAGCGAATGGTTCACTATTGGCCTCTTCCTGACGTGTGATTTCCCTCCTCTCTTCGGCTGGAAAATCTGACCTACCTCGTACGTTCCCATAGGCCTTCCTATGTAGTACTTGGGATCTCTGGTCTCCGTCTGGACCTGTAACCTTTTTCCCAATGGCTGCCATTACCATAAGGTGAGGGGATTTGATATCGGATCTCTCCTCATACTTCTGCAGGAGATGCCTAGGAAGACTGTTCAGTTCTCCCCCGATCCGAATTTCGTAGGTGTTCCGGGACACAACCTTTACCACAGGATAAGGTCCATGCCATCCTGCTTGCATCATGTTGGTCTCTGCTGGTCCCCACACTACTACTTTCTCTCCCACCTTAAGAGCTCCTTTACTCTTCGTCCGATTTTTGGGTGGTGCCTTCTGGCACTCTGGACAAGACTTAACCAATCGGCGTACATCACCAGTCATTCCTGGCCAGCAATAATGGCCGGAAATCTGCTGCAACGTCTCTCTGACACCCATATGTCGAGTTCCGGATATCTGACTACCGGATATGGTATGCCCGCTCTGAAGAATGTGAGGACGGTGGGCTTCTGGGACCACCAACTGCTCATGCAGTTTGTCTCCCCTTCCAGCTCTCCGATAGAGTAGTCGATTCCTCAGAAAGTACTGCCCCCGTTCTGATGGGTCAGCACTTTTTTGCAGCTTCTTGTAACCAGGACGCAACGTTGTGTCCTTCCTCTGGGCAGTATGTAATTCCCCAGGCATTGGGTTGTGGCATAGCGTGTCTGCCCTCTTTTCCTTCCCTTGAGATCCAGTGGCTGATGTTCCCCGGTGGGCGGGTTGTTTGGGCATCCCCAAGAACACGTATTTCGTACCAAGGATCACGGGAAATAGGGAATCCGATAACACAGCTGCTGGAATGATGCCTGTGACGTACCTGGATTTAATCTCCACCTTGGCGATTGGCAGCGTCATGGCAACAGCACTCCTCATTGCAGGCTGTATCTCAATAGTCTCCCCTGTGAGTTGGTCTGGGCGTACCAAGCTGGCATCAATCACCGCTTCCCCGTCCAAACCAGAATCATAGAGACAGGTAACCTGCTGGCCATTGAGTTCAATCAGTTCGACCACAGGTGGCCTCTCTTGGTCCAGAGTTCCTTCAACAACCTCGACCTTTTCAGTGACACCCACCTTTGGAGCCACGCGGCAGGCTGCGAAGTGAGAGCTTTTCGATTTCGATTTGCAGTCTTTTGTGTTGTGAGAGGGTGACTTGCAGATCGAACACCACTTCTCAGACCACTGTCGTTTCGGTTGAGAGTTGGGTGGGCTCTGTCTCCCATCCTTTGTCTTCTCTGGACTCTTCTCTGAGTGTTCTGCATAAGGTTCAACTTTCTTTGTTTCTGAGCCCTTGAATTTCTTTCGGTCATGTTTCTCCTGACCTTTGTTGGTTGGTGTACAGGTTTCTTCCGCCTCCCCATGGACTTCAACGAATCTTTCCGCCAGCTTATTCACCACATCAAGCCGTTCCGCCCCTTGTTCTCCCAAGAATGTCTTCAGAGGTTCTGACATTTGCTGTCGCATCTGGTCGACAATCATGAGCTCTTCCAGACTCTCATAGTCATGCTTGAACCCTGCCAAATCCATCCATTTTTGGAGGTAGGATTTCAGGCGCAAACTGTAGGCGGTGAATAGCTCTCCTGGCTCTCGTTTCGCTGCTCGAAACTTCTTCCTATATGTACTTGATGTGATCTCGTAATGTTTCAGCAAAGCGGCTTTCAATTCGTCGTAATTGTTCTCGTGTCCTGGCGGCAGGCGAGAATAGACCTCGTAACCGGTTCCAAGCAATCCCTGGGATAGCTTAAGATTCCATTTTTCTCGGTCCAGACCCATAGCAACGGACATGGCCTCGAAGCGTTGAAGGTACTGGTCAATCTTCTCTTTGCCCTGATCATAGACCGCTAGAGGAAACTTCATAGCATGGTAACTATGTCCACCTGCTGAAGTTGAGCCTGGGACTGAGGAACCTCCAACTGCACCCTCAGTTTCCCCATTAGATTGTCTCTTCAACTCAAGTTCCCTCATCCTGTACTCGTGCTCCCTTTTCTGAGCCTCCTGCTCTGCTTCCCGTTTCCTAGCAGCTTCCTCCACTTCCAGTTTCTTGGCTGCCTGCTCAGCTTCAAGTTCCATCCTTCTAGTGGCTTGCTCAGCTTCTATCCTCTTAGTTTCTAACTCCATCTTCCTCAATTCCAATTCAGCCTTCCGATCGTCTCTTTCTGCTTGACGATACTCTCTCTCCACTTCCTGTATGTAATCCGTTAAAGCTGAACCAGACAAACCCAGTCCTTCCCCCTTTTCCCTTAGTTCTACAGTGGTTAATTTAGGGGTGGCCATATTTCAAAGAGGTAAGTCAGCAGGTTGAGTCTAAAACCCCCAAGCAATATAGATAATTAATATCTAAAATTAATCTATATATAAGACACCACACCGTACACCACAACACAATCTCTCAACGACAAGAGTAGACTAGGACCAAGACCTATGTAGACTTGTAAAGTGTGAACAGGAAAGTTATGTGCCTTAACACCTATCCACATTCACTATAACTTGATCTTTAACTGTCCGGCCCTACCTCTATCACGGTAATGTCACCCACAATAATGTAATATCACCAACATTAAGGTAATGTCACCTTCCTGTGTGACGTGCCCATGTAAATGTCGCTATCCTTAATGTGATATCACCATCCCGCGCGAGCCCCCATAAATGTAGCCAGTTGTCCCTAGGGGGAAAGTGGAGTCAACAGGCACACTGTTTAAAATCCTTTTCCTTATTGTGGGCCTCGGCCAGACCTTTGTCTACATACCCCCTGTAAATCTTAGGTACCCTGTCCCTCTCTTTCCTCTTCTTCTTCTTACCACTAAACAATACCCTTCATATTGTTTCAGAACATACCCACACAAGACTGTATTTTAACAAATGCTAAAATAAAACATTTAATACAGAAATTGTCACGTGTGTGTGTGTGCACTGTTGCGTGTGGACATATGTAGTATTTTCTATGGTGTATGCGAGAATAGAGTAGTGAGCTCAGGATCTTTCATCATGTTCGGCCATGCCAAATCACACCACAGTAAGTTCAGAACCGGTCTCACCGAATGTCGCATCTCCCCGGACAATGGTTGACTTCTTGGAGTTAATCCGATATATATAGTCTGGGTGAGTGTTCTCCACTACTGAATATGGCCTATTAATGTTCATGAACCAGGAACACACTATGTACCTATTATGTTCCTTAAAATCTTGATACCAACGAAGATCTCCCTATATCTCACACGAGTTTACAGAAACCTTTCTGTCCTGTTGCAAAATGTTACTGAATGAATGCCTTTACTCTGCAACCTCTCTACAACCTATAGTGATGGTCACTAGACATAGTCACAGTTACTTTAAAATCACTGTTATTTCACCTCTCTACCTAATATTGTCATTATCCTTGGAGGTGCTAATCGTTTCATAAAACCAACTGCCCTGAGCACTCAATCACTGCTACACTGGACCTTTCAGGATAACACTCCTGATTTCTATGAGTTTATAATTTTTGGAACGTTATCCCATTTCCGAGGCCATTTCGTATAACTGCCCTCAGTGTGACTGCTATTTTTCTCCTCTCTCAGCTGTCCTTAATTTCTCGGGTACAGTAAAATATCACTCAGTGTGACTGGCATTGTCCACACCTCGTAGTAATACTTTCTTTCTGTTAAACAGTTGAACCTGTAGAGAATAGAACATTCTGTGAGAGAAAAACCCTATTCCAATCTACTATATGTGATTGTAGGCCAAAGGCCACTTCAGACATGTATCCTAGTTAATCTAGAACTACCCTCTGGCATCAAGGCAGAGTCGTTCGTCACATTTGGGTGATAAGGGAAAGGAAAGACCAAACGGAAAAACACAGGAGCCCCAGTAGGCCTCACTACCGGAATATCCCACCATTTACATTTCCCCTATTCCCCCAGCCATCCCATTACACTGGTCTTACCCTGCCGAGTGAAATGATATATATAACTCTACCTTTTTTTAAGCTAGGCATCAGCCAGCTGCGGCCGACGCTCTCAGATTACGTTCTCACAACTCACTATCACTAAGTTCCAGTCATAACTCTATTTATAAATAAACTACCTTATGCTAGTGTTCCGAGTTTGAATTCACAATTCACAACATGAAAAACAATGTCCCTTGTTTCCAGACAACATGGGGACACTGTGAATCCATTCTCCATTCGAATTGGAACACAAAAACACTCCCGTTATCTGTAGTTCATCCACAGACTGACTGAACGCAACTTTCGTTAACTTCTCCCAGTCAAATGTTGCACGAGTGACGTCACTCACGTGACCGGATTTCAATCAAGAAAGCCCCGCCTCTCCCTTCTCCATTCTCCTGAGATCTGAGAAAACAGACTGCCGAATTTCTTTGATGCCGGGCAAATTAACCTGCCGCCAATTGTCTTTGATTGGGGGACTTCTCAGGGAATCCCGGTCGTGTTTGAAACTGGGAACATATTTCCCGACATCAAATAGTTGTGGCGCCTAGCGACGGCGGTTTTCAGGCCTTTGATCAATCTGGATCGACATTCTTCAGTATTATGTGACAGGCGGCATTTCTCAATACCTCCGCACAATGACATTTTCCATGCACTGGTTAACTGTGGTGTCTATACTACACATTGTGACGGGCAGAACGCAACTATAAAATAACAAAACTCCAGCGACGTTTTTACAATTGTATTAAACATAATACATGTCTCGTATTCATCAATTGTTCATCACCGCAATCAAATCTAATATAACAAATGCGGCATAATGTAAGCCGTTGCTTGTCTTCGAGACGTGGTGCGTCCACGACACCCACAATATGAATGCCCTTGTCACTTTCGCATAATCGTGTCTGTTGCTCCGGTGACAACTTCGGCGTGTACCACGTGGTTCAACAAACCCATGATTGTCACGTCCTTCCGCGTGACCATCTTTCAACATGCCATGAGCTCCAAATCGACTAATGACAACAAGGAAGGGAAGCTAGTTATCTCAACCACGACATTCTATACTATCAACAACCGTATTACAGGTAAGAGTGCATAATTCTAGTGAACTTTGTAAGCATCAAACTGGTAAGAGATTAACACTCACTTAAGTAAAATTCAGATGTTACTGACGGCAAAATTATTTTCAAACCAATGGCAACGTTTGCAAGTAAAGGACCTGTTTGCACGCCTTCCGTCGCTTTTGGTACATGACCAGAGATCCACAACTTCATAGATCAGCTGCCACTCGGTAGGATAGGATGATATGGGTAAATTGCAAACAAAAAACAAAAAAAATCGAGAAGCAGGTGATTAGCTTAACTAGAACACGATCACAAGTAACTAATTGGTCGTTGCGGCTAAAGCCTTCGTCAACATAGAAGAAACAAACACAAACTGACACAACTAAATGAAAAGCACAACATGTGAATATTACATATACAAGTTACTTATCGTATCCTTGTTGTGGATTGGACACGCCTGTCATTGGATCTGAGTGTATGCTTGATTATATTATTCTATTCAAGGACAATCTCTCACTTTCTCTCTCTCTCTCTCTCTCTCTCGTCTCTTCTCTCCTCTCTCTCTCTCTCTCTCTCTCTCTCTCTCTCTCTCTCTCACTCGCACAAATACTCTCTCTAGCATACATATTCTCTCTCTCTCTCTCCTCTCTCTCTCTCTCTCTCTCTCTCTCTCTCTCTCTCTCTCTCTATCTATCTATCTTTATATATATATATATATATATATATTATATATATATATATATATATATATATATATGTTCATCATTGGCACCTTGCCGTTTTGACAGACGATAGTTTGTTAATTGTGCTATATCAAAATGGCATAATAACTACAACCCATGGTGGTAGCGATTGTGACTGATCAGGTCAATTCGCGCTGTAGATGTATGTCCACAATGGATGTATGTGAACACATCGTCATTTTCACCATCACGCACCGTATTACTTCTCACGCGCTAAGTGTGTGACCTATCTGCAATCATTTTCTCCTCAGTTTTTATTCAATTTCTGACATTTGCCTTCCATGCAACACGATACCCAGTTGTAATTCACTAAAGATGTCCTTTTGTATTCTACCATCATCCATCCTCCTAACGTGTCCTATCCATCTAAGACTACGAAGACTGCTCATAGAGCAAACAGTCACACAACCTGATCTATCCAATACTTCAGTATTTGTGATTTTGTCTTGCCACTTAATACCAAATATTCTTCGCAGACACCACATATAAAAGCTGTTTAAAAGTTTCTCTTGGTGTGAGTAAGTTTACCAGGTTATTTTCACTGCCATAAGGAAGAGTACTCAGGACACAGGCTTGATAGACACATATTTTCGTTTTGGCAGTAAGCTTCCTGTTCTCCCAAATTTTTGTTGTTTAACCTGTTAATTGTTGTTACTGCCTTACTCATCCTGATGTTGATTTAATGATCTTGGGATAATTTTGGTCTACCATTTCAAGTTCGGTGTCGTCAATAAAGATTGATGGTACACCATGTGCACATTGTGACATAATCTGTGTCTTCTGTTTGCTCATGTTGTAAACCAAATTCAGAACAAGCATTGGAGAATGCAGATAGTAGACGTTGTAATTCTTCCTCAGAGTAGGTTATAACTGCAGCATCATCTGCAAAAAGCAACTCTCTGATCAGTACCCTCCTAATTTTAGTCTTGGCCTTCAATCTCTAAGCATTGTACAGGCCGCCATCTGAGCATGAGTGAATGTATATATCGCCATCCACATCACGAAAGGCATATTTCAGTAGAAGTGAAAAGTATATTCCAAAGAGGGTGGGAGCTAGTACACAAACTTGCTTAACTCCACTCTTGATTTCAAACTCTTCATAAGTTGCACCATCAAACTTGATTATACCCTTCATGACTGTGTGGAACGATTCCACTATGGACAGAATAGTTGGTGGGTAGCCAATCTTCTTTAGTGCCTTGAACAGACCCTCACGACTGACCAAATCAAATGCGTTTGTGAGGTTGATAAAGGCAGTAAACAGTGGTTAATCCTGTTCACGGCAATTATCTTACATTTGTCGCAATAGGAATACTATACCAAAGGCAGACCGGTACCGCCGAAATCCGCACTGTGATTCGGGGAAGACATGATATGACAGGACTTGAAGACTGAGCAGAACAATTCTGACAAATACTTTCCAAACATTACATAGAAGTGAGATAACCCTATTTTTGTTACAGTCACTCCGATCCCATTCGTTCTTGTACAATGTTATGATGCTTGAATCTTTGAAATCTTGTCCTTCTCCCCAGAATTTCTATATTAGCTGGTGGATCTATAGAAAAACTGTTTCTTTCCCACTCCTGATAGCCTCTATTGGAATCCCATCCTCAATTGGAGCCTTGCGAGATGAGCGTCCATTAATAGCGCACTTAGCTGCTATTATGGTGGCAAGTGTGTCCAGGTGGTCAACAGTTGGCCGGGCCTCTATGGCGTTGAGGGCATCATCCACTCTAGTTAAGGTTTTCAGGGGTGCACTTCTTTTAATCATTGGATCACAGGCCTTCTTTATCCCTTCAAACATTATTCTGCTGTTTCCCTTATCACTTGCATTTTGAATGTACTCGCATAACTTGATCCAATAATATTTTGCACACTGCCTGGCAGCCTTTTGCACATCCTTCCTAGCTTGATTCAGCTCATTGAGATTATTTCGAGTTGTTCTTTCCTTGTTTCTTAAGAGAGCTATCTTCCTTTTATCAATCAAGGGCTGCAGTGTCTGGCATTTTCCCGCAAACCAGTCCCGCCTCTTATGATCCACAGAGTCATAAACCCCCACCGCTGTTTTATAAGGAGTTTTCTTAAGTTTACCCCACTTTTAACTTGCTGTACAATTTTCTGATGCATCATGAAAGAATCTTCAAATTGACTCAAAGCACTTATCAGGATCTTGTGTGTTAATATTAATCATGGGGTTAGATTTGTATTTAGTTGTGTACATTCTCTTTGGTCTCAGTGTAACCCTTGCAACAACTAAAGAATGATCAGTATCATAATCAGCACTGTGGTAACGTCGAGTTATTGATGTTTGGTTCAAATTTTGTCTCCGTGTGATGATAAAGTCCAGCTCATGCCAATGGCCAGATCTTGTGTGTTTTAATGTGAACTTATGCCGCTCTTTTGTTTAAAAAAAAAAGAGTTTGTAATGCGTAGGTCGTTTCTTGCGCAATGTTCCAGCAGCGTTCGTCCATTTTAATTCATGCGACCGATGTAATATTTTCCAAGGCACACTGGCCATAAACTCGAGTCCTTGCCCATGCAAGCATTACAATCATCGAGTATATACATGTCAGATTTTGGTACTGCCTTGACCTTGGAGTCTAACTCCTCATAGAAGAAATCTTTCACATCTTCAGAGGAACTGAGTGTCGGTGCATATGCAGCGATAATGGTGGCAAAACTATAAGTAGTTGCCAAGCGCAGGTATAATAATGTGTCATTTCCTCTAGCTAGAAATTCACTTGTTCCCAGTAGTGATTTCTTCATTGCAAAGCCCACTCCATGTTGTCTGTTTACTTCCTATTCTCTACCGTTCCAAAACATGGCGTAATATTTTTCCATGAGTGACCCTTCCTCAGCGAGGCGAGTCTCCTGCAGGCCAGCAATATCAATGTTGAGACGATTGAGTTCGGCATGAATCACAGCCGTTTTTCTCACATCGTGTGTGCGCGCGCGCGCGTACACACACACACACACACACACACACATATAATATGTGTGTGTGAGTGTGTGTATTTTTATATTTTATCAATGGTTTTACACACATAGTGCGTTGTAATGTTTACAAAATGGTTTTCTTTGTCCAAAATATTTCTACTCATAGTATATTATTCATAATATGATACATATGAATGCGGTTTCGTTTTAGCTTTAATGCTATTTTAAAACATAGCTTACTTCAGCCGAACTTTTAAAAACCAAAGTCATTTTGTAATCTCGAGTATTGTACTATTATACAATGTAAGCTTTGAAACTAAAATGTAAATTAGTTCATTGAAGTTGTTATTTTTAGAAATGACATGTATATTTCTTTTTAAACACTATATTATTGCTGTTAGTTAATCCGTTAGGAAACTTGGTTTTAATGTCTACCTATAATGCATTACCGGCGATGTAGAGAAGAGGTTACGAACGCAATTCGTAATGCTACATACAACGTTCGAGACACAGCTGCGATTAATATTGAAGCAGTCAGTCTATCGTTAGTTGTCATACAGTGGCATGGGTACTGGTAAGCAATGACAAACTACTGAATGTAAACTTGCCGAAAAGTTATAAACATCCAAGAAATGCTGACGATAGCTCACAGTCCTTATTAAGGGTGCAGTGGTATGCGAACAAGTAACCTCGAACGGCGGATGTAAAAAAAAACAAAAACCCACTCTAAATGGGCATCACTAGCTCTTCCAGGAGGTTAACACGCCATCACTGAAGTCAGCAGTGACATTTGACACAAATATAAACTTTCTCTTGTGTATATTAACCGGTCGTGTTGCCTGCTGAGTGACAGCGACAGTGGTGCCAACCATCGGTTGCCTGTATTCTTTATGAGTTCTGCCGCTATCTCACTGATTGTGCTAGTACCCAAACCACGGAACCACAAAAACATAGTGGCGAGACGCTTGCCTTCCGGCGCCATGGCCATGGGTTCGATCCAAATCGGGGCAGATTCAAATGTTTTAATGAGCTGGACTCCGAGGTCGATCGAGCTTAAATTAGGTGCTAGGAAATGTCTGGGAAAGTAAAGGCAGCGGTGGGATACTGGCCGCAACAATCACCCATTAATTATAAAGAGACTAACGGTTCTTGCAAATGTGCATCCAGAACCATATTCACAAGTCGATTTAATATTTTTGTTCCTGCATTATTTACAATCTACATATAATAATCATAATATATCGCGTGACACGTATATTTTGTTCCAATGTTGTTTAAATCACGTCTAGCTACATTTAAACTTCTACACATATATTGTGTACTCACGTCTACTATTCGGTTAGATAATAAACTTTGAATAAACGATTTACATTTATGTTGCTTTTTTTTCAGAAAGAAAAAATAAATCGTTCTTATCATTGTTGTTTATGAATCCCCTGGAAGGCTGTTGGGTTTGAGTCTCATGACCGATGTATTAACGTGCATGTGACCGGAACTTGGAAGAGACGGGCATCTATCAGAGGGAGGTTAATGTAGAGACATTCCTCCCGACCCGGTACCAAACTATCAACTTTACTGGGACTGTACTGCAGAGATTTGCTTCTCCTCACACAGCCCACAAATCAGCGGGGTGGACAGGAACTTCACATCTACAGAGAGGCATATTAGAATGTCACTGTTTCATGATTCAGTGCGTTACTAGGATTAGGACTAGGCTGGTCATAGTTCACCAAAGATATGAAGTAGAAACTTACATTATACACCCTCGACCCATGCTGTGTGTGTGTGTGTGTGGGGGGGGGGAGGGAGGTGTTAATGCAAGAGGATCGAGTTCTTCATTGCGCATGTACTCGAGCAACGACTCAACGACGGATTATGATAACGAACTCACGGCCTAAAGAGAGCGGGGCAAGAGAGCTTGGCTACCTTACCACAGAGACCCACAATACGCCTGCCTTACTGTTTTCTCTATACATGTTAATAATACATATTTTGATTATATTGCATTATCCTGTCATATTTAGAACGGATCGTTTTTATGCCATGTACATTCATCACTACGGATCATTCAAGTACCTCATAATTTTGCATCACGTTTAGATTCATATGTATAGATATGTCTATTGAATTACCTGTGTAGTCTGTTCGTCGGTTGTTTGCTGATTTCTGCCTCTTCATTAGTTTAGTTAAGTAGTTGCATTGCCTTCTCTTACTTTATCTGTACACACTATTATCAAATAAAATGTAAATACGATACAGAACGCGTTTACACTCATTAGGACTCAGTGTGTCTATGTCACAACAGTAATTAATGAGGCGAACCCTCTTTACATTTCATGAGCAGTATGCATAAAATTTGGTGGAACTGCGGTAAAGCTGTGAAAGTTTAAACAATATATAATGACACAAAGTAGTGCAGCTTTACATAACAGAGTTACGACACATACAGAACGTTGCGGCGGTTAGCCTTCATCAGCAAACAAACACATTCACAAACACAACATACAGTCAAGGAGAACTCCTGTGACTACATTAGAAGGTGATGACAGGACGAGAGGAACAAATGCATGGGAAAATGGAAGCAATGAAGAGGAAACGAGAATTGACGAAATGTTAATTGAAAAGAATGTTAGTCGAAGAAAATGTTTAATAGAAAAACTGTTTATAGAGAAAAAAAACTGTATACTCACCTCACGTACGGACCTGTGAATATTTACGGAAATCTCAGGTGTATTTTTATAACGGTGCTGGATGTTACGGTACAGTGAGCACATAGAAAGAAGGGGGCGGGGTAGGAGGCGTGTAAAATTGACCACGACCCCATTGTGTTGTTGGTCTGGGTGGACTGGTGTGTAGGAACACGCGTACTTACATAGACACACTTCAACTGACAAAATGCTAGTGTATGTGGACATGCAAGAAGAGAGAGAGGGAGAGAGAGAGAGAGAGAGAGAGAGAGAGAGAGAGAGAGGAGAGCGAGAGAGAGAGACAGACAGAGAGAGACAGAGAGAGGAAAAGTGCCTGCGACCTACCACATGGGGTATATTGTAACCTACGAAATAGTCAGTATGGTTGCTAGTCATACAACGCGCTTCAGGAGCCCCTCGCCCAGTCCTAGAGTT
This sequence comes from Cepaea nemoralis, assembly GCA_014155875.1. NCBI lineage: Eukaryota > Metazoa > Mollusca > Gastropoda > Stylommatophora > Helicidae > Cepaea > Cepaea nemoralis. The sequence goes on along the minus strand of JACEFZ010013988.1, from coordinate 459,840 downwards.
GTTGGGGTTGTGTAAGATCCAACCACTGGCAATGCACGTGAAGAAGGTATGCACAGAGAAGCCAGATGTAAGAGGAGAGAGAGAGGGAGAGAGAGAGTGAGAGAGAGAGCGCGAAAGGGGGGAGAGAGGGGGAGAGAGAGGGAGAGAGAGGGAGAAGAGAGAGGGGGAGAGGGAGGGAGAGAGAGGGAGAGAGAGAGAGGGAGAGAGATAGAGAGAAAGGGAGAGAGAGAGGGGGAGAGGAAGAGAGAGAGGGAGAGAGAGAGGGAGGGAGAGAGAGGGGGAGAGAGAGGGAGAGAGAGAGAGAGAGAGAGAGAGTGAGGGAGGGTGAGAGCGAGAGAGGGGGAGGGCAAGAGAGAGATCAAGGGAGGGACAGAAAGCGCGAGAGGGAGTGAGAGAGGGAGAGAGAGAGCGAGAGAGAGGGAGTGAGAGAGGAGGAGAGAGAGCGAGAGAGGGGAGAGCGAGAGAGAGAGGGAGAGAGCGAGAGGGTGAAAGAGAGAGAGGGAGAGAGAGAGAAAGAGAGAGAGAGAAGAGAGAGAGAGAGAGAGAGGAAAAGTGCCTGTGATATACCACATGAGGCGTGTGGGGCGCGTCGGTCTACGTGTACGACGTTTCCCTCGTACTGTACCCTATGAAATAGTCAGTATGGTTGATTATTGCACAGTACACTTCAGGAGCATCTCGCCCAGTGTTTGAGTTGTTAGGGCTGTGTGAGATATAACCACTGGTAATACAAGTGAAGTGGGTGGGCACAGAGAAGCAAGATGTAAGGAGAGAGAGAGAGAGAGAGAGAGAGAGAGAGAGAGAGAGAGAGAGAGAGAGAGAGAGAGAGAGAGAGGAGAAGTGCCTGTGATATACCACATGAGGCATGTGGGGCGCGTCAGTCTACACGTACGACGTTTCCCTCGTACTGTCCCCTATGAAATAGTCAGTATGGTTGATTGTTACAAAGCACACTTCAGGAGCCACTCGTCCAGTGTACGAGTTGATGGGGCTGTGTGAGATCCAACCACTGGTAATACAAGTGAAGTAGGTAGGCACAGAGACGCAAGATGTAAGGAGAGAGAGAGAGAGAGAGAGAGAGAGAGAAGAGAGAGAGAGAGAGAGAGAGAGAGAGAGAGAGGAAAACTGCATGCGATATACCGCATGAGGAATGCGGAGTGGGTAGGTCTACAAATGCGAGGCTTCACTCCTACTGTTCTCTATGGAATAGAGGCAGTAAGGTTAATTGCTATACCACGAATTTGAGGATCAAATCTTCCAGTGGTTGTGTTAAAATCAGACCACCGGCAATATAGTTGGAATATGTGGGTACAGAGAAGCCTGATGGAGAGAGAGAGAGAGAGAGAGAGAGAGAGAGAGAGAGAGAGAGAGAGAGAGAGAGAGAGAGAGAGAGAGAGAGAGAGGAAAAGTGCCTACGACACGCCCCTGATGTATGCGGGGTCGGTCGGTCTACAAATACGAGGCTTCACTCATACTGTTCCCTATGAATTCGGGGCAGTAAGGTTGATTGTTATACAACGTATTTGAGGATCAAATCATCCAGTGGTAGTTTTAAAATCAGATCCCTGGCAATATAGTTGGAATATGTAGGCACAGAGAAGAAAGATGGAAGAGAGAGAGAGAGAGAGAGAGAGAGAGAGAGAGAGAGAGAGAGAGAGAGAGAGAGAGAGAGAGAGAATTGGAAAAGTGCCTACGACACGCCCCTGATGTATACGGGGTCGGTCAGTCTACAAATACGAGGCTTCCCTCATACTGTCCCCTATGGAATAGAGGCAGTAAGGTTGATTGTTATACAACGTATTTGAGGATCAAATCACCCAGTGGTTGTGTTGAAATCAGACCACCGGCAATATGGTTGGAATATGTAGGCACAGAGAAGTGAGATGGAAGAGAGAGAGAGAGAGAGAGAGAGAGAGAGAGAGAGAGAGAGAGAGAGAGAGGAAAAGAGATAGAGATTGGAGAAGTGCCTACGGCACGCCACCGGATGTGTATGGGGTCGATCGGTCTACATATACGAGGCTTCACTCATACTGTACCCTATGAAATAGAGCCAGCAAGGTTGATTTTTATACAACGTATATGAGGATCAACCCCCCCCCCCCCCCCCCAGTGGTTGTGTAACATCAGACCACCAGCAATATAGTTGGAATAGGTAGACACCGAGAAGCAAGATGGAAGAGAGAGAGAGAGAGAGAGAGAGAGAGAGAGAGAGAGAGAGAGAGAGTTTGGAAAAGAGCCTACGACCCACCACACATGGCATAGGTAGGCACAGAGAAGCACTATTGTTGAGAGAGAATGAGCGAGAGAGAGAGATTAAGAGAGATCGAGAGAGAGATCGAGAGAGAGAGAGATCGGAAGAGAGCCTACGACACGCCACACATGACTATATGTAGGCACAGAGAAGCACGATTGTTGAGAGAGAATGAGAGAGAGAGAGAGAGGGATTGAGAGAGACAGAGATTGCAAAAGAGCTTACGACACGCCACACATGGCATAGGTAGGCGCAGAGAAGCACGATCGTTGAAATTGAATGAGAGAGAGATTGCGAGAGAGAAAGAGAGAGAGAGAGGGGGCAGAGAGAGATTGGAAAAGAGCCTATGACACGCCACATATGGCATAGGTAGGCACAGAGAAGCACTGATTGTTGAGAGAGAGAGAGAGAGAGAGAGAGAGAGAGAGAGAGAGAGAGATTGAGACCGAGAAAGAGAGAAAGAGAGAGTGAAGATTGGAACAGGGCCTACGACCCGTCACCCATGGCATAGGTAGGCACAGAGAAGCACGATTGTTGAGGGAGAATGAGAGAGAGATTGAGAGAGAGAGAGAGAGAGAGAGAGAGAGAGAGAGAGAGAGAGAGATTGAGAGAGAGATTAGAAAAAAGTCTACGACACTCCACCCATGGCATAGGTAGGCACAGAGAAGCACGATTGTTGAGGGAGAATGAGAGAGAGAGAGATTGAGAGAGAGACAGAGAGAGAGATAGGAAAAGAGCCTACGACACGCCACACATGGCATAGGGGCGACACGCCACACATGGCATAGGTAGGCGCAGGGAAGCACAATCGTTGAGATTGAATGAGAGAGAGATTGAGAGAGAGAACGAGAGAGAGAGGGGGAGAGAGAGATTGGAAGAGAGCCTACGACACGCCACACATGGCATAGGTAATGTCCACAGAGGAGCCCGATTGGCGAGAGAGAATGAGAGAGAGAGAGAGAGAAAGATTGAGACCGAGAAAGAGAGAAAGAGAGATAGAAGATTGGAAAAGGGCCTACGACCCGTCACACATGGCATAGGTGGGCACAGAGAAGCACAATTGTTGAGAGAAAGTGAGAGAGAGAGATTGAGAGAGAGAGAGATTGAGAGAGATAGATTGGAAAACAGCCTATGACACTCCACCCATGGCATAGGTAGGCACAGAGAAGCACGATTGTTGAGGGAGAATGAGAGAGAGAGAGAGAGAGAGATTGAGAGAGAGACAGAGAGAGAGAGAGAGATTGGAAAAGAGCCTACGACACGCCACACATGGCATAGGGGACAGGGTAGAGGATAAGTTGGAGGCCGGACAAGGGTGATATCAGGAGGGTGTGGAAGCAACCGAGTGGGGAGGGGAAATGGCTACGATTAGATGAAACTATGTTGGGTGTTGAGGCCGTGTGGTGTTAGGCACCCCATAGTGAATATGAGCCGGTTTTCTGTATTCTTGCGATGTTGCTGACCAGAGGAGCAGGACTGGATGCCAGTGACCTGGACATCGGAAGCACCTTGATGGTTGGCGCTATTGAAGTGGGTGGAGACAGGCTTGCTTTCGTTGGTGTTGATGTCCATCAGATGTTGGCGGAATCTGTCGGCTAGCATGAGACCCGTCTCCCCAATGTACTTCATATCACACCTTTTGCATATTATGGCGTAAATGATGTTGCGACTGGTGCAGGAAAATTCTTCTGTGATGCGTAAATTGCCTTTGGGGAATCGCACTACTGGAGTGTGGATCACATATGGGCAGGTCTTGCATCGAGATCTCAGGCAAGCCTTAGTTCCTAATTGTGAGGGTGGAGGTGGAAATCCCTGTACTCTATTGTGGACGAGTACATCCCTGAGGTTACGGTCACGTCTGTAGGCCACTAATGGTTTCTCTGAAAATATCGCGCTGGTAGTAGAGTCAGCTTGAAGGATAGATAGATGTCGAAAGAGGATATTCTTGACTGAAAAATTATGCGGATGGTAGGTAAGAGAAAGTACCGGTCGAAGGTTTTTTGGTCTAGGTGCAGAGGTGAGAGCCTCTGCGCGGCTAACGGGTAGAACCCGGCGGAAGGCTGATGATAGGACATGATCCGGATAGCCACGAAGCCTGAAGAAGTCCAACATTTCCTGAGCATTGTGCTGAAAATCCTCATCATTTTGGCATAGTCGTCGAAGGCGCAGAAGTTGAGAATAAGGAATAGCGTCTTTGCAGGCCGGAGGGTGAGAGGAGGTGTAGAGTAGAAAGGCGTGAGAGTCAGTCGGTTTGTAGTAGACCGTCGTGGTGAGACCATGGGTCCCAATAGAAACGGTAATGTCTAAGAAGTTGACAGAAGTAGAGGAAATATGGGAAGTGAGTTTGATAGAAGGATGAAAGTTGGAGAAGAAGTCTATGAATCTTTCGAGATCCGCCCGTGGCATACAGGTGACACCAACACCATCATCGATGTATCGCCTGTATAGTTCAGGGATTCTACCGTTGTAGAGTTGCCATATCTGGTACTCAAGGTGGCCCATAAAAAGGCATGCGTAGCTAGGGCCCATTTTAGTACCCATTGCAACCCCGCTGATCTGATTGAAGTACTGGCCGTTAAACTCAAATGAGTTGAGAGTAAGGACCAGCTCAGCCAGGCGCAGAATAGCGTCCGTGGCAATAGTAGGGTTGGGACGCCTGTCAAGGAAGAACTTTATAGCTGAGAGACCATCATTATGTGGGATAGACGTGTACAGTGAGGTCACATCAAGGGTGAAGATGTGATACTGGGTATCAGACGTGAATGTTATAGATTCAAACGTCGCTATCGCATGGTTGGTGTCTTTCAAATATGATGGGAGGTCACCAACCAGCGGTTGGAAAATTCTGTCTAAGGCGCGTCGGGGATTTGGTGCGTCTCATATTTGTATAGACTAATCGGCACTCGATGGGTGGTAATGTTGTCAATATCACGTGTGCCTCATTTACTTCTTTGGAAATGTATTGGGACACATCATAGGCTGGATCGACCTGGCAGCTCATGTAAATGTGCTCTATAAACAATGCCACTAGTGGGATTGGAATATATGGCTAAAGGATTGGCAGACGACGGTGCTATGGACTACACCATGACAGCTCCCCTGCCATCATGTTGTGCACTTTATCTGGCCTGTGGGTGTCTTCCGGTATATTACGCATTACACGGCTGTGAACATTATCCACTTACAGGTTTCCGGAATAAAAATAGCATATTATAGTTGCCAGGAAAACGTTTGGACATTCCCTTCTTCTTTGCCTGTTGAAAACAATATAAAACTTCCTCCTACATTAGCAACATCATCATCAATCACGTGCCTTGGCATATGGCGTAGGCGTACTAGTCTTTAAACAGATCTCAGTGTTCTTTCTGTGGTGGATCAATTTATATCGATAATATTCACCCAAGCCACCGTCTTAGACCAGTGAGCGTCATTTATCTCAGTGTGCCTCTGCCTCTTCTACTTGTTCATGATGATCTCCGGTGTTTCTCTTCGCAGATATGACTTACGATTACTGTTTATCTATTTCACATAGTTGCACGTTCAATGGCTCCATCTAGGCAATCGTTTATTTACTCTGGCAGTCTAAGGTATTGGCAACACGTGTTAATGAAAACACATCTCCACACGCTCTCTAATATCATTGTTTATATTTCAATATCCACTGTCATATGATATATTTAGTTCTTTAACATATTTAAGTGTAATTGTTATAACCTTAAGTAAACGTAACGTATTGCATAAGACACGTTCAATCCATGCATCTATCAAGTGCCATGCCGGTAAGCGTGGGCGGTCATGTTCTGCCATCTCAATCGATCACCAGAGTCGTGGATCAGCTCCGTGTTTCTGTCTCGACCATGCCATGTGGCTTCACAAATTCAGCTTCTGATTGATTTATGTTACGTCACACATATTCAACTGCTGTCGTGATTGCTCTCACGTATTTGAATTGAACTTTCTATTTTAGAAGGCGGATAGGCAGGGAATCCATTAAGACCCTAGATTATTATTTCCTTCGGATTACACGTGCACTAAGTTGAATGCTTATGGCACTGTGAGCTATGGATTTCATGCAGAATGATTTCTCTTCCGTCCGCGGTTACTTTTGTTGGGAACCACATGTTCATACAAATGGCGTTTGGCTAGTTGTTGAACTAGCTGGTTTGCCTTGCACGGTAATCGTGTATCTAGTGAATGCATATTCCTTCGACGATGTACTGTAAGTCTAGTGCCGGACTGTTGTGTTGCCATTCAGACAGCGGCCGTGTGCATGCAAATATGTGCTCGTTGTTGTTGTTGTTGTTTTTTTCGGTACTACTGTATCCTCCACTATTGTGCATAAAACAAGAGCATTTGGTATGGTATTCGCTTAAACAGGAACGCAGAATTTATGGGGTGTTCCTGAGCAGTGACGTTGGAACCGCGACTAACGACCAAAGATTTACATTGATTAAACACTTTTATGGCTTGTTACTGGACTCCTAAGAGAAGCAAAGAAAAGTAAACCTGTAACATAACAAGCATGACGTAAGAGGTGATTGAGGAACAGCCCGTATTTGTGATACCAAGACCCATAAGGAAGGCCATGAATAGTAACACACTGTAATTTGTCTTAATGTGGATTGGGTTGTCTCCTGTTCCGTGGCGATGTTGTCAAGCCCTCTGACTCGGTCTCCGAAGGTTGTGGGTTCGATTTCGAGCCGCGTCCTTCGGTTCACGATTGCTTTTTTTAGGAGACTCCCGGTGTCGTTGCTGGAGCTACGGAGTGTGTGCTTTGTGCGACGCTTTCCGCGCTGTGGAAAGAGACTGAGCCATATGGGTTAAACTAGGTGCAATGAAGACGACCCTGTTGACTTTAAAGCTACTTGTTTCTCCCATTTTTACACTTCAAAATACTTCAGCTTAATTCAACTTCAACTTCAACTTCAATTGCAAAATACAACAGACCACGAATAAACCTAAAGCTTTAAATAAACAAACAAAAACAAACATTTCGTTGAAAAAAAAAAAAAAACGCCAGAACAACCTAGCCAGCCAAGAGATAAGGACGCTGTTCTAGATGAGGCAATACGTTTTGCGAAAAACAAAAAAGTCTTGAATCGCAAATGTTCTTTATTTTACCTAGGGCCAGGACAGGTGTTGCATCCAGTAGCGCTTTTCATTCGGTTTCTTCTTTAGTGTTTTTGAACAGTATTGTTAGGAACAAATAAGTTCCCCACAGTTTGCTAGACCTTTCATATGTTCCATACATATTTGAACACTTCGGTATTTGTTAACACAAGGTTTAGGTTATGAAGAAAAGGGGTTTAAAGTGAACTCATTTCATTTACGGGGAAAAAGTCCAGTATTATTATTAATGATTATTTTTTAAAAATTAACATATCCTTTTACAGGACATTGCTGTCATCATCAGCATCTTTCAGCTGATTGTTGATTTCTTGGCAGGATTACGGTCAGTAGTTTGACATCGCTTTCTGAGCGGCCGGCTCAATTATCCCGCAAGTGACCAACGTGGGCACAACCGCTTCCAATTCCCGCGCGCTGCGTTACACTGCATGGATAAACGGAATTACGGAGAAAGTCGTGTAACTCCTCGGTCAGTGAGACCGGCATTATTAAAATAGGTACCAAGAAATGATCTGGGAATTAACGGCGGCCGTCGTGATATTGACCACGGAACACATTGAGTGACGATTGATCTGTACAAATATCCGGCTAGCAATATATATACAGTAAGATCTAGAACTATTAAAGGGCCCTTAACCTTGATTGCTTTCCATCCCGTCTTGAAAAACTCAGTAGTACAGTGGTTAGCACGTTTGCCTACAAGCTCGGTATTCATGTGTTTATATCCCCTTGATGAGGGATCTTTTTCGTTTAAATGTGCTTCCAGATCCACCCATTCTCCAATCTAAAATGACTACCATGTAATTACCCGAGAAGTAAGGCTCTCCCATCGGGATATTTATCACGTCATCCATTGAGTATCAATTGATTAAATAATACCAAATACGTCTCATGTCGTGAAAAAGGCTTCAAACCATTATCATCATTCTTCAGCGTGTTGATATAAAGACAGCATTATCAGTACCACGCAAAGCTTTTTTTCTGTTTGGTCTACCTTCTGAAATAGCCTGGTAGGGGCCTGGTCTACCTTCTGAAATAGAGTAGTATGCCCCTGGTCAACCATTCTAAAATATCCTGGCAGAGACCTGGTCTACCTTCTGATATACTGTGGAAGAGGTCTAACTGAGAAGTTTTCGTTTCTTCACCTAGCAAAGACAATTATCTGCTTCACTGCAATTTACAACGAAAAGTTGCATGACTCGTGTTCACACCTTGAGTGCGATTGGGTATATATTGCTAGAACCGTATGTTTGCAGATTCACTGGAACTCGGTGGATGAAGTGGAATTTCACTCCGGCCTCCTTTGCTTCCGCAAACATTGCCAAGTACACATTTCATTCTGCTTCGACTGCAAAGTCGAGGTCAAATTTCCAATATGGCAATGGGATACGAACACATGGCTGGCAGGCTAGCTTACTGCCACTGTGCTACATCGGTTCTTATACCTCATTGAGGGCTAGAGATTTCTACACATGCCATTGGTCTGTCACCTTATGTCTGTTAGAGGTCGATGTGCCGAAAGATTCAACACATGATCGTGCTTAAACTTACTATGGTGAACGCGGTAGTGGGTTTGTTCCACATGCCGGTCAGTTAGACCTAAATGGTGCCTTCTCGTGCAGAAAGCACTGGCAGGCTATATGTTTAGCATATCCTTTACAGGACATCGCTGTCAACATCAGCATCCTTCAGTTGTATGTTGGTTTCTTGGCAAGATTACGCTCAGTAGTTTGCCATTGTTTCTGAGCGGCCGGCTCATTATCCCGCAAGTCACGAGCGCGGGTCGAACCGCTTCCAATTCTCGCTTCGCTGCGAGACCCTGCGTGGATAAACGGGATTACGGAGAAAGTGGCGTAACCCCTCAGCCAGAGAGACCGGCTGGCAGGCTACTGCACGTAAATGTGCCTAGTAAATCAGTGTCAGCCAATAGGGACTGGGGTGATTGCAAAGACGAAGAGGAAGATGGAGGAAGGGGAGAGGAGACGTGGTGGACAGAAGAAGAAGAGAAGAAGAAGAAGAAGAAGAAGAAGAAGAAGAAGAAGAAGAAGAAGAAGAAGAAGAAGAAGAAGAAGAAGAAGAAGAAGAAGAAGAAGAAGATGAAGAAGAAGAACAAGAAGAAGAAGAAGAAGAAGAAGAAGAAGAAGAAGAAGAAGAAGAAGAAGAAGAAGAAGAAGAAGAAGAAGAAGAAGAAGGAGGAGGAGGAGGAGGAGAAGAAGAAGAAGAAGAAGAAGAAGAAGAAGAAGAAGAAGAAGAAGAAGAAGAAAAACGAATGAACGAACGAACGAACGAACGAACGAACAAACTTTATTTTAAATGGGTGACAAATTGGGCACACAGGCCCGTCTTACATTCGGCCCTTTCCATCACTCATCTTTCATTCATCAAATGTGCATGTTACATTTAAATAGGAAAAAAAAACATTGTCAAATGGAGTTTGTAAGCATAAACAATGCATATTACGTATGGTACATTCACATGAGAAACAAAAACATTGTCAAATGAAAGTTGTAAACATAAAAAGTGCATATTGCAATGTTGTGAGACACATCCCCCATCCACCCTCCCACCCCGCAGCCACCCACACATCCCTCAGCCACTCACACATCCCCCACCAACCACACCCCCACCCACCCATGCATACCTCCACCCACTCACACAGACTCAGGCAAACATACATGCCGCCGCCCACCCACTGAACCTCCACCCACACACATTTCCCCACCCACACATACACGAAGAAGAAGAAGAGGAAGAGGAGGAAGAGGAGGAGGGAGAGGGAGAAGGAAAAGGAGAAGGAGAAGGAGAAGAAGAAGAAGAAGAAGAAGAAGAAGAAGAAGAAGAAGAAGAAGAAGAAGAAGAAGAAGAAGAAGAAGAACAAACGACGATGGTGACAACGAAGGAGAAACAGGAGTAACCATAGAGCAGAAACTTCAGCAGAAGCAGAAACAGAAGAAAAAGTAGAAACACCAATCCAAGCCATTAACCTTCAGACGTAAGTACCTGGCCGATATTCACTCACTGCAAACTTGAGGTGGGATAGTAAGCCTGCTACATGACTGGTTGCCGGTCTCCCTGGCCGAGGAGTTACAAGCTTTCTCTGTAACCCCGAATACTTTCGTTGTTGACGGGAGCGCACGAGAATTTGAGTCGGTTCGAGTCGCGCCAGTGACTTATGAGAGTATGGAGCCGGTCACTCAGAAAGTCGTGGCGTGCTGATGAGCGTAATCTAGCCTAGGAATCAACATACAGCTGAAAGATGCTGGTGTTGACCGCAATATCCTGAAACAGGATGAAAACGCGGGGGGGGGGGGGGGGGGAACCATAACTGGTTAATATACGCATCCTACGGCTCTCAATTGAGAGATAATGCTGAACGCCTCTAGGCCAATGTCTCTCAGCTGTGCCAGCCTAGCCGTTGCTCAGCCCTCCAAAATGGAGATGAGATGCTTCCGTCCTTTACTTTGGGACATTAATAACAAGTACCTCTGAAGTCGGAGTGCGTTAACTTGAAGGCGAGGGACACCGGTAAAAGGAAAAGCAAACTCACACGCAAAATTCAGTCCCTTACAACTTTAAACAGTGTGTAAGGACTACACTTGAGTGTAAGCGAGCGAACAAAAATATAAAAAGAAAGAAAGAATCACACAAATGGGATTGCAAAAGTTATTTGCAATTTTCCAAATAACAAGCAGGAAGTGCCATCTTTTCGAAAGCTGTTCACAAAGTGGTTATGACAAATACAAGTCATACAGTTCACGAAGTACCGCAGTTCACTTGCATGCAAATTGTTTGTTTGTTTTGTTGTTGCAAATTGTGTATAAGTGGTGTACAGCTGGGGTAACTTCGCTTTTTGTGACTAGGGTAATAATGCGCAACATCAATAGTTCTGACAATTAGATTACTAACAACACGAACAGGAATATGGCTTGTGTTTTACATGTGTGGACACTGTGTTCTCTGTTATTGTTTTTGGAGACATGTTTGTGTAAGTATTTGTGTTTGACTGATTAATTTCGCCTCTTTATATATTAGGTGCGTTCATTTGAAACCCGTTCCAATGGCTTTATTACACAAGCGTGAAAGGAACATTTACAGGTGTGGAAGAATTTTTTAAAAATCATTAATTATGAATAAATTATGCACCATGGGTTGGTAAGAAGAAGTCGCCGTAGGCGTTCATGCAAGAATCATATTGCTTAGGTAGGCGGCGAATGTCGTCCGCAAAAACAAAACAAAACAAGAATTGTTGTTACTCACTGAACCAAGTGTTTACCGCGGTCATTACGTCTGCATCTGTGCGAAATCGTTGCCCCTTGAGAGCTTTTTTTTTAAAGGGCCGAACAAATTAAAATCACATGGTGACAAATTAGGACTATAGGCTGGATGTTGCAGAATTTCCAACTTCTTCTTTGCTAATGATTCCTGCACAATCTTTTCGACATGCGGACTAGCATTATCGTGCAATAAAATCACACCCCGAGAAAGCATGCCGGGTCGTTTATTCTCGATGGCTGTTTGCAACTTGTCTAGTGTTTGCAATTAGTGAGAAGAGTTGATGTTGACACCAGGTTCTTTAAAGTCGACCAACAATAGCCCTTTATGATCAAAAAATGCGCTCAGCATAACCTTACCAGCGGAAACCTGTACATTTAGTTTTTTTGGCTCAAAGTTGTGACACCATGATTCATCGCCTGCCACTATGCGGAAGAGAAATTCATCACCCTCCACTCAGTAACGCAGCTAGTGCTTCAAACACCATCCCATGCGTTCCTCTTCTTGGTGGTCGATCAACATCCGTGGTACCTACTATGAACACACCTTCCGATATTGCAGTTTCTTCTGAACGACCTTATGAATTATCCCAATTGACACATCAAATTCTTTCACAAGCGAACGTATGCTTCGACAACAGTTCATCTGTATTCTGCATTAATTTTGGCGATGGCTATTTCTGTTGCAACAATATGTGCTTGACCCGCCCGTCGAAGATCTGTCGTGAACTGATATCCTCTCCTAAACATTCGTGCACAGTCTGTCACTGTTGTCTTCGACACACATTTGTTACCGTACGCTGCCTGCAATCTTCGGTGAATGTCCACTGGTCCTTCAAATAAAAGAAACTGAATCACCGCTCTGTGATCTTCTTTGGGTGGATTTTGGATCAAGCCGGCCATTTCTCAACGGTCAGAAACAGAGCCTATTTATCATGGGACGATAAGAACGTGCTCTTTTATTCATTGATCAGTACGTATCACATGACTATGACATGATCATGTTCAACGTACGCAATTAAGCGTGGTGCGGCACGAACGGATTTCAAATGAACGCCCATTATCTTATATATAAATTGCGATCTCCGTCTGTCTGTCTGTCTGTCTGTCTGTCTGTCTGTCTGTCTGTCTGTCTGTCTGTCTGTCTGTCTGTCTGTCTGTCTGTCTGTCTGTCTGTCTGTCTGTCTGTCTGTCTGTCTGTCTGTCTGTCTGCCTGTCTGTCTGTCTGTATGTATGTATGTATGTATGTCCTTTATTTGTTCGCGAACGGGCCCATCCGATTGAGATGAAATTTTCTACACGTCTTCCTTTCATTCCAGAGCTGCCAACTGTGATATTTTTTTAGTGTGAAATCGCCTGCTTACTCAGTATTATTTCATTTTTCATTTTTCATTATAATTTCATATATCTCAGGGGACCTAACTCTGTAAAAGTTATTTAAAGGGGTATAACTTTTCTGTATAACTTATAGTTATATTGTGGCATCGTTTTCAAAGATTTATAAACTCTTTGTCCATAGTTATGTACCGGCATATGAGTTATAATAAATAATAATACAATCTGTAAGGCATTTTCAAAGTTTTCATAAAAATAATGCACAATGCATAACATTGTAACTCATCTTTTTTTGCTTAAGAAGTTACTGTAGTCATGAAGTGGATTAGAAAGAGTTTTCATTAAAAATAATGGATGGTGTGTGGAAGGACATTCTTTTAAGTTACTTTTTCTAAAATAAATGTCATGAAAGGTTGGTAAATGCTGGCAAAGAGAAATATGTCCAAATCTATAGAAAGTATTAGTCAAACGGATATAATTATCGTCAGCTCAATAGCTACATGTTTTAAAAATATGACGCTGACTTCGGAGACAGCACAGAATACCACACATTCATAACTTCAGCAGGGTCAGATATACTGAATAACAATAACAGCTGTGAATTGTCAAAAAAAAAATAAAAAATTAAGTTACTTTTTTTGTTGTATGAATTTAATGAGAACTTATATGACTACTTATATGAATTAAATGAGATGCTCCCCCACCAGGGACTGGGCGAAGCCGGACAGGGTCAGGCAGACAGATAGACAGACAGACAGACAGATAGACAGTCGGGAACAGGAACTTATATGACTACTTATATAAATTAAATGAGATGTTTCACACCAGGAGCTGGACGATGCCGGGCCGGGTCAGACAGACAGACAGACAGACAGACAGACAGACAGACAGACAGACAGACAGACAGACAGACAGATAGTCGGTAACGGGAACGGGGACTTATATGACTACTTATATGAATTAAATGAGATGCTCCCCACCAGGGACTGGGCGAAGCCGGGCCGGGTCAGACAGACAGACAGACAGACATACAGACAGACAGACAGATAGACAGACAGATAGACAGACAGATAGACAGTCGGGAACGGGAACTTATATGACTACTTATATGAATTAAATGAGATGCTCCACACCAGGAGCTGGGCAATGCCGGGCCTGGTCAGACAGACAGACAGACAGACAGATAGACAGACAGACAGACAGTCGGTAACGGGAACGAAAACTTATATGACTACTTATATGAATTAAATGAGATGCTCCCCACCAGGGTCTGGAAGAAGCCGGGCAGGGTCAGCTATTATCTTATATATAAAAGGCAATGTGTGTGGATGTGTATGTCTGTATGTATGTCCTTTATGCGTTCGCGAACGGCCATTCCGATTGAGATGAAATTTTCTACACGCCTTCCTCTCATTCCAGCGCTGCCAACTGTCATATTTTTGTTTCTTCTTCCTCCTCCCTATTCCCCCTCCCTAAATACGTACGTAAATATATGATGATGATGATGAAAGAATCCCCGAACCAAAACGCTAGGACAAGCGAAGAAAATGACGTGACTACACAGAAACGTCACACGGCAATCATCATCATCATCAAGTGCCGTGCCGGCTGGCGTAGGCGTTCATTGTTCTCAATAGATCTCAGTCTTTGGTTTTCTGGATCAACTCTGCTGCTGATATATATGCCTCCATGCCACGGCAATATCAATAACAATTCATCTTTTTATGTGTAAGGAAGTTATCTACAATCGTGTAGAAGGGAAGAACAATCAATGGAAGGACCGAAATCACAGAACCTAGACGAGTATGAATTCGGAATGGCGAACTCCCTCCTCCTCTCTTCTCCTCCTCCCTCTACCTCCTCCCTCCACCCTCCTCCACCTTCCTCCTTCTCCCTCTTCCTCTCCCCTCCTCCTCCATCCTCCTCCCTCTTACTCCTTCCTCCTTCTACCTCCTCCTCCTCCCTCCTCTTCCCACCTCCGCCCTCTCCCTCCTCCTACTCATGCCTCCTTCTCCCTCATCCTCCTCCCTCCTCATCCCTCCTCCTCCCTCCTCCTCCCTCCTCCTCCTTCTCCCTCCTTCTCCCTCTTCCTACTCCCTCCTCATCCCTTCTCCTCCTCCCTCCTCCCCTCCCTCTACCTCCTCCTCCCTCTACCTCCTCCTGCCTTCTTCTCCTCTTCCTCCTCCCTTTCATTCCTCCTCCTCCTCCCTCTACCCCTCCTCCTCCCTCTACCTCCTTCCTCCACCCTCCTCCTCTTCCACCTCCCTTTCCTTTCTCCTCTCCTCATTCTCCCTCCTCCTCCCTCCTCCCTTTTCCTCCTCCTTCCTCCTCCTCCCTCCTTCTCCCTCCGCCTCCTCCCTCCTCATCCTCACCCCTCCTCCTCCCACCTTCCCCTCCTCCCTCCTCCTCCCTCATCCTCATGCCTCCTCCTCCCTTCTCCTCCTCCCTCCTCCTCCCTCCTCCTCTCCCCTCCTCCTCCTCCTACCCTCTTCCTCTTCCCCTTCCCCTCCTCCCTCTCCCTCCTCTTCCTCCTCCTTCATCCTTCTCCTCTCTTTTCCTCCCTCCTCCTCCTCCCTCCTCCACCCTCCTCCTCCCTCCTCACCATCCTCCTCCTTCCTCCACATCCCTCCTCCTCCTCCTCCTCTCCCCTCCTCCTCCTACATCTTCATCTTCCCCTCCCCCTCCTCCCTATACCTCCTCTTCCTCCTCCATCCTCCTCCTCCCTCTTCCTCCCCCTCCTCCCTCTTCCTCCTCCTCCCTCCTCCTCCATTTTCCTCCTCCTCCTACCTCCTCACTCCTCCTCCTCTCTCCTCCTCCCTCCTCCCTTTCCTCCCTCCTCCTCCTTCCTTTACCTCCTCCCTCCTCCTCCGTCCTCCACATCCCTCCTCTTCCCTCTTCCTCCTCCTCCCTCCTCATCATTCCTCCTCCTCCTCCCCCTCCTTCTCCTCCCTCCTCCTTCTCCCTCCTCCTTCTACCTCTTCCTCCCTCCACCTCCGCCCTCCTCCTCTTCTCTCCTCCTCCCTCCTCCTCCTCCTCCCTCCTCCCTCTTCCTCCTCCTCCTGCGTTCTCCTCCTCCCTCCTCCTCCTTCTCCCTCCTTCTCCCTTATCCTCCTCCCTATTCCTCCTCCCCCTCCTCCCTCTCCCTCCTCCTCCTGCGTTCTCCTCCTCCCTCCTCCTCCTTCTCCCTCCTTCTCCCTCTTCCTCCTCCCTCTTCCTCCTCGCTCCTCCTCCCCCTTCTCCCTCTCCCTCCTCCTCCCTCCTCCTTCTCCCTCCTCCTTCTCCCTCCTCCTCTCTCCTCCTCCTCCCTCCTCCTTCCTCCTCCTCCCTCCTCCTCCCTCCTCCTCCCTCTTCCTCCTCCTCCTCCCTCATCCTCCCTCTTCCTCCTCCTCCCTCTCCTCTTTCCCCCCCTCCTCCTCCTAATTCCTCCTCCTCCCTCCTATTCCTCCCTACTCCTCCTCCTCCCTCCTCCTCCCTCCTCCCCTTCTCTCCGCCTATCTCTTCCTCCCTCCTCCTCCTCCCTCCTCCACCCTCTTCCTCCTCCTTCCTCCTACTCCTTCTTTTTCTTCTTCTTCTGCTGCTGCTGCCGCCGCTCCATTTACCCAAGTTAATTGTTGGGGGAATATGTAAAGATCTTTCAAGTGCTCTTTCTAATGTTTTTTGTAAGTTGGTCTTCGTTTATCTAAGGTTGCTCTAACCGCAACCAATAAATGATTAGACAGACAGACAGAGAGGGACAGACAGACAGACAGACAGACAGACAGACAGACAGACAGACAGACAGACAGATAGACAGACAGACAGATAGTCGGGAACGGGAACTTATATGAATTAAATGAGATGCTCCCCATCAGGGCCTGGGCGAAGCCGGGCCGGGTCAGACAGACAGACAGACAGACAGATAGATAGTCGGGAACGGGAACGGGAGCTTATATGACTTCTTATATGAATTAAATGAGATGCTCCACACCAGGAGCCAGGCGATGCCGGGCAGGGTCAGACAGACAGACAGACAGACAGACAGACAGACAGACAGACAGACAGACAGGAACGGGAACGGGAGCTTATATGACTACTTATATGAATTAAATTTTATAAGAGTGCTATGCCTTTAAAGATGACCGAAATATTTAACTCGCCCCTTTTTGTATTTCTTTCATCAGCTTTCTTTTCATTCCCAGTGATTCTTGAATCTCTGTAATTGATTGTTTTTGTTACCATGAAATACGACATATTCATCTGTATCTCCACCTCTTCAAGGTTCGATTTGACTTTCTAATTGTTTGTTCATTGTCTAGTCTTCTGCGCCATATATTAGTGTTGAATATATATATATTACATTTGTCAATTCGCACGTTTATTGTGTTAGTAATCTCTTTCGATTTTAATACTGATTTTATGTTGTTGAAAACATTTTTAGTCTTTCATATTCTCTTTTTTTTTAAATTTTGTGTTCCACTTCTGCCATCATCGGTTATTACACGTCAAAGGTAGAAATAATTTGTTACTTGTTGAAGTATCTCCCTTACTACTGCGATGTGCAATGATGGCCGCTCTTTACCGCTGCTAATTGTCATAGTTATCGTATTTTCGATGTCAATATCAAAGCCACATTATTAGCGATGCCTGTTTGCCTGATCCACTAGGTTTCATTTACACTGAGAATTGTGATCGTAAAAAACTTAATATTTCCGTTGCTGAAGAATGTGATCACACAAAACATCACATATCGGATGCTGAAGAACCAGGATTATATAAACAATCAAATATCCAATGCTATATGTATATTGTCACGGAACTCAGTCGGTCTGCCTCGGAATGTTTCCGTTTGGGGAAATGTCCGTTGAGACATCGGGCAGTCGGGTGAAGGAAATTACTAGTCAAAGGGAAAGAACCAGTAATTTAACACAACCCGACCAGAGCCGTTGCTCGCCCTTTAAGAAGCATCCAGCACTTGGGTGGCGGAACAGGTTTTCGGACACTACGGACTGCGCATGTCTGACGCAGCCGCAGTAGATCGTCCCGGGACAAAGGATGAGTTCGGAACAAAGGGTGCTGGCAGACAGTCGACATTTTGGCCCAGTGCTAAGTGATAGAAAGCGGGACGCCGTGTCTTGATGAGGGTTGAAGACCTTTGACATCATGCCCAGTTGCAGTGACACCGCTTCTCTTATCCACTGTCGTGCTGTTTGTGTGAAGGTTTGTGTGACAACCTTTTTTCATAACTAGTGCGGTGTCGGTGATTCGAATTATGAGATTTCGCGGACGCGTGTACTGACCGTCGCGAGGGAGGAGGCCACGTGTGAACATTGGTACGCTTGTGTTTTACAACTGTAAATTAAGCCTGTGGCAAACTCGTGTTTACCAGCATTGTATTGCTAAGATATTTCGTAGGTTAGCGGCGCGATGCTTATTTACAGCCCCTGTACACCGGGAAAATCGCGTTCAGGAAGCGAGACCTGTAATTTAAGTTCACACAAGGCCAACGTTATAACCTCGAACGTCGGCGTGACCAGCGTGGCCGAACCATTACCGGCAGCACTACCGGAAGTAGCTTAAGGAGTCGCTTCGGATATATCGGGTTATATATCGATGAACTCGGGCGAGTGCAACGAGTCGAATGCACCGGTTGGCCGAAATCTCCGAGGTCGTTTCAAGGTCGTACTGGGAGTCGAACTTCGGATCACATGGTGGGGCGACCACTGGCTGTCTTCTTGGCTTTCCTCACATCTGTCTTGTAATTAATCTCGACGGAAGACCAGCTTAATATATAGTGGCTTCCCGAGAGGGGGGCAATGGGGAAAGTGACCGCTGGGACAGAATTGTTCATATTGAACATGACACCGTTCTAAATGCCCCGACCTGGGACCAGGGAGGGGGGAACGGGGTGTGGATTTCTGCTACAGGGGGATCCCTCTGTATATTTAATTTCATCTTGTGGATTGTACCTTCGGCCTGGTACGACATCAGCTTTGGCGGATAACAGGAAGGGGGTTGAGGAAGTACTGCCATCGGCCCTCTTTCAGGGCCCTTCTATCTATAAGTACAACTAACTCAATAACCGTATATGTTATCTAGCAATGTTTCAGCATATACCCATATCTCAGACACCACCCTTGGCCCAGCCCTACGTTCGTCTGGGAAAGAGGATGCAGGTCGACAGCTGCCGCTTTGGTTCTAGGTCCAGTCTGTCCTCGACCTTTCGAGCAGCCAATAAAGGAGTATGGCTCTTATGGGAAGGGTTCACACGTCTGAGTACACAGGATCCAATTGTATCTGCTGTGGGTAAGTCTGCTTCATGGTGCTCTCATGGAGTGTTATCCTCCACAGGTTCGACCGAGCGACGATCTGGGGACGAGTCCAGTTATCCGGACTATGGCGAGGCCCGGTGTTCGCAGCTTGTAAGCCCACCACCACTGCGAGAGGTACTTACCATCGAGAGTTACATCTCAGTATGGGCCCCGGCGAAATCCACGCCCACTCCACGTCTGATATCCCAGGTTGTTCGCCATGACAGCACCATATTGCCTTTTTCGTTACTTCACCAGGCAAGTATCTGGATGTTGTTAGTGTCCCAGTTGTGAGCCTGACTGACTGCCTTCCTGCCAGCTAGCTATGATGTCTTCGCTACCAAGTGCCTGGTACCATGTGGTGCATGATATTGTGGAAGAACTGTTTTCTACTTTGAACTTTGTCTACAGTGCCACGTTTCAGCGAGGGATGTATCTGTGCTTTGCTATCTGCGCTATGAGTCAGATTATCGATGCTGGTCACATAGACTGTTGTGACTGGTACTACCATTGAGTGGAAGATTCCCATCTCTCTAGTCCAGCAGAGCCATTTACACTTCCAGACTTTTCCAGAGAAAGGTCCTAGTTCCACCTCCACACGAGGGACAGAATTGTGCTCTATCCTAGTGTGTCCAGACTTCAGTGACGTCATCCACAGGAGGTTCCAAGTACCAGTGAGTCGAGCCGCCAGCCATCCTGTCCAAGGGGAGAAGCCTATACCTGGCTGGAGGCCTGATATACTTGGTGAGCGTGTCCGACTTACCTCATGGTGGGATACTTGAGGCCGTGACCATGATGACACTCTCTCCTGAAGGCTACTTGAACTTTGCCATGTCTTACCTCACATAAATATCGCGAGGTCTATCTCAGAATCATCATCATCATTCTCATTCATTTTGTACAATACACCATATTGGTAACATAGTAAGATACCAGAGTTGTGTCATGAGTTCAGGACGAAGTTCAAAAGGGGTAACGTCCCTTGGTTGAGAGTGAGGGAGATAGTGATCCAAGGGCTGAAGTGGTTTGTGGACTGAGAGCACTTAGGTCCCAGGGCTAAAGACATCCCGTTGTTAAAGTGTGACAGCAGGTTCCCCTCACCCCAGGGAGAATTGTGACATATATTAAAAATGACATTTCTGGTACTGAAAAACTGAGATCACAAAATACTGTAATCAAATAAAACATGATATTTCGTGTGCTGTAGAACCGCCTTCGTGTAAAATATTATAGTTTAGATGCTGAGGAACTGTGATCACATTAAACATCGTATCTCTGACGTTAAAGAACTGTCAACATATATAACACCGTCTTCAATCATAATGGCATCCACTAAATATTAAGTATATTTATTTTCCTTCGTCAGCCACATAAACAGCTGACACCATGATGTCCTGAAAGACGATATTTTGTAAAATAAAGTTGCTTCTCTCCATAGCACAACGCCTGGGCTGATTCTAGAAACCATGTGTTGCCTATGAAGCATGATCCCTCTCTCGGCCTGCCTAGTTCACTACAGATTAAAGGTAATACCAATACGCCTGGAACAAGACAAGCTGCAGAACCTGTCGGATTAGCAAACCAACGTTCTAACGGTCCACCTGTAGAAGCTTCCATCCTAGATCAGTTACAGACCAAAGCTTAGGGTCTTGTTTGCCGTGCCTGCCATTTAGTATTTTGATGTTATGTTCTCGAATCAGGGTACGGCTGGTACCCTCTCAACTGCTCTCCTCGGCCCGAATCCGTTGGCACAAAGTGTTGTTTCGATTTTGGTGAGCGCTGCCCAACAATTGGCGCTATTAAATAGGTAGCACCGTCTAGTGTCATATGGTAGCTCAGTCATATTTTACCAAGACCGACCTATTTTTTTCGCTCGCTCGCTTTGAACTCAAGCGTAGTCCATACATATTTTTTTTATAGTAGTGAGTGACTGATATTTGCGTGTCGATTAGCTTCTCCAATCAACAGTGGCCCTCGCAACCAGGCGAACCCACTCCGACTTCATGGGTACTTGTAATTTAAGTCCCCAAGTCAAGGACGACAGGTCAACATTTTTTTTCTTGTTTGCGTAGCCAAACAGGAACATTATGCAGGAAGGCAAAGAAGATTGATAAACCAACACAGAACTGGTGTCTGAACTGGTTAGCCGCTACACGATGCGGGATTTGCTGAGGTGGGGATCCGAGCACATATGGACTGAATGGTTCGATGTACACTGAGGATGATCTGTCTACTAACTAACTAACTAACTAACTAACTAGGTCAACATTTTAGTCCAGCTGTCTAATGTAGGGGTTGAACCGCTTACCTCGGAATCAGCACAACGGATGTTTAAGAACAAACATTCTTATACATTCGTCCATGCAGACCAGCATTACCAAGAACTGACTTTTACAGCTAAATTAAAATATACCAAGTAATATGATGTAACCATATTTTAGTCATATAAATACACGAAAGATTATGTATTCACGAAAGTTTCTGTTGATCAATGACCATTTGATGAAGACTGCAGAAGATTCTGATAAGAGAGTCTTAGTTTCACATTCACCAAATGTGTCATTATAAAACCACCTTGATGGCTTCCAGTGATACACATTGCTGAATGTCACAGTAGAACTCACCCTTCTGAAAGAAATAATCGCCATGTTAGTTAGTTAGTTAGTTAGTTAGTTAGTCGAAGTTCCAACTTCACGCAACGGATTTTTCCCATTATGCTCCATTCATATGCCAGTGAATATCACACAAATTGCTCCCCACTGACCAATGTGAAAAGTGGAATAAATAGGAGTCTCGGCAATTCAACAGCCCGCACAGGTACACTGTGCATAATGCCGCCGCAAGAATGCCACCACATATTTCATCCACAACAACAACAGTTCATCGTCGATGGTCTGAGCAGTTACCAGAAAGACCCGAGTTTTCTCACTTGGCTCGGTCTTTTATTGCAGGGCGACCCGCCGAAAGTGTCGCACAAAGCAAGAACACCGCAGCTTCAGCGCCGAATCCCAGGAGTCTCCTGAAAAATGCACTCGTGAACCGAAAAGGCAATAAAGTCAATTCAGCAACAGCCGGTAGCCATTGTTCCGAACATGCAGGTCACTATACAGGACAGATGTAACAGCATTCCACGCGAATTTCACAGCTCACAGTGTCGCCCTCGCACTCACTCTGTAGCAGGGCGACGGAACAATGTACTACCAGTCCAACATGAGGAAAATGCGATTGCAGACCGTAGCTGCAAGCATAAAAACGCTACAGGCTTTAAGGGTTCAGTGCCTAACGCTATGTTAGCGACTGGAATCGCCATGATATCACGCAATGACTGTTGCTAAGTTGTCTCTATACCACCACAGAATTATCATTTCAATATTGGAAGCGCTAGCGTGTGTGACAACAAATATATATCTTACAAGCTCTCACGATGTTCTTAATGATAATCGAGTGAGATGGTCGTTGTCTAGGTTACAATGCTCCTTGTATGTCATTATGGAGTGTAAGTTGAGCTAGCCACCTGTCTCACAATATAACTCACCCCCACAGTACACATCCGCCAGTCAGTGAACAAGATTGAGTTGGCGCACATAATCTTTTAATGCAGAAGAAACACGGACACACGTAACATATTTCCATATCCAGAAAACAATATAATCCACAGAATATATATATCCTCCTCACAACTTAACCCGCACACATCACTGCCTTCTCAAGGCCTACTTAATCTCAAATTTACAAGACAGTTATCCAGCTACTATCCACGGCTGGACCTCACACAATACAACCCACACACTGGGTCTAGGCCTCCACTAACTATCCAACCCACTCTGGGGTTTAGGCCTCAATACACTATGTCTGCTGATAACCGGGCTCAGTCTTTAATCCTTAGTCTCAGAATTCCCATCACTGAAAACCCACAGGGCAGAGTTCTATCACTAACTCCCCTATCATTCACTTTGCAGACCACGGACCTACACTTCTCTGGTCCTGACACTCAACTGTCCAAAACGATCCGACCCTCAGTCGGTCTCAGCTTCAACTGTCCCTTCAAGTCTCCTGACTTCACACAAAACTAAACTGTCTCTCACCCCATCCACCCTAGGGGTCTGCACTCACCCTCACCATTATTTCTCATGGCTAGTTGTTTTTCTCATAGCCCCGCTACAGGTCACTCACCTCAATGTCAATGACCCAGGCATATGTCATTACCCCCTCCTCAAAAGAAAACATCGTTTTCAAATGTTGGGAGACTAATACTTATCCAATATGTGACCCAGACATATTGCCTGGGTAGCTGTAAGTATGACTCCATCTCACTCTAGCTACCACACTACATAATGTATCGAATAATCCTAGTAAACTCCCATATTCCCCACACATGAATACAACAAACTTTCCATCTTGTGTACCAATGGATGAGCTAATACATGGCATAATAATCCACATAACATAGAAAAGCATTATATTTATGTACCCGCAGGTCTATTAATATCTTCAATAACACACAAACCATGTAACTTTGCTAATAATGGTCCATGAATAAATGTCGAGGCGCTGCATTGCCTCTGTCTTCCATCAACTATCTGGAGAGTTTGTGTACCGACCATATATCAGGTGGTTCTTTTCTTGCATCAACCAACCTGATTCCTGTCGATGCTGTGTCTACCCTTCATGTACCCATGCCTCATGTTTCCTATATCTTTAAAACATCTGTTTGCTAATCCTAACCCTGGTTCAGTGATGTCGTTAACACTCTTTTGAACTGCCTTAACTTTGCTATCTGCATATTGTACCGTTACACTGGAGTCTCTGTTTTGTCTGACCTCTTTATTAAATCATGGCCAATATACCTGGCATCCTGCTCTCTGCTGCTTACGCCTTACTCCTATGTGCCCTGCACATGCCCTATCCTGAGCTGTTCTTGTATATCGGTCTCTATGTGCTAACGGTACTACTACTTGCCCACGTGCAGTTCCGCCATCTGAAAACCGGCGAGTGAGAACATTGTTCTTCCTTTCGAAGCACCATCTACCCTTCTTTGATTGCCTATGTTCTACTTTACTACTTCCATGGACACATTTGTCTATAGTAGCATCTTGTCTCTGGGATTCCCTACAGCTATATTTGAGATCCATTCTCACCTGCTCAGCTGTCCTATCCTTGTCCCCAGTGTCTACTTCAAATGCCTCTTCTTGTTCAGCTATACTCTCTAATTTAGGTTTTCTTTTGGTAACTACCTCGTTACTGCTTAAACTATGTTTCTGGTCCCAATAAACTACTTCTTCTTCTGTACAATCTTTAACTCCTGGCACATTTCCTATGATCAGATCCGCCACTGGTGCGTCTAGAACACACGCTGTCACTCTTCCTGTTATGTATGGTGTTTTCACTGTTATCACGGCTAATGGGTAGAACTCTACTGTCCTATTAAATGTTCTGCGTCTAATCTTTTTTTCTGTGTAATCCGATGGATCTACCAAACTTTTTCTAATCCCGACTGATGTACATCCGGAATCCCTAATTGTTAACGCTGGCCTATTATTGAAGAATCCATGGTGCATCTTCAGACTTCCTCATGCATGCACTGCTGATCCTGCTTTAACTGTGTGACCGCACACTAAGACCGGCTGACCGTCTTTTTCAAAAAGAGGTTTACATCCACTACAATTCTCAGTATTAATTGTCTTTATCACTTGCGCTACATTTGAGTGCTCCGTTTCCCCCATACACTCATAGCTGAAATGGTTCTTTTTTCCACATTTGAAACAAATGATCTCCCTTTTCCTGTTATTTGTTGGCTCACTCGGTGGTTATGTATCGCACTGTGCTGCCTTATGTCTCCAGCTTCCACAATTCCAACATCCGGCATAACTATATGGACGTCTCTGAAAATTCCCCCTTTTGTATGGGTAACGTCCTGCTCTGCCAAAATGGTTGCCACGGAAACCATTGTCTTTAGGTCTTGTTCCTCATATCTTTGTGCTGAATCTACACTTTTCGATCTTGGTCTAATAACTGGATTCTGGTCCTGTTTAGTATACGCTGCACAGACTATTTCCTCACTCATTTGTCTACCAATAGAACTGTTTGGATGTGCAGTCATGTAATTTTTCCCTAACTGAGACATTGTGTCTATGTCCTTTGGTTTACGTTCTTCAAAGAAAGCTACTAAGTTTGTATTGCATGAAGATAATACCTTATCTCTTAGCATTAAATCCACTAATCTATTAAAATCTTTCCCTACTTCTGCAAGCTCCATCCATTTTTTAAATGTGTTCTTTACTGTATTAACAAAATCTGTAAAATCCTGATTTATCTCTGGCACTAATTGTCTGAACTTTGTTCTGTATCCATGCTCAGTTAGTTGGAACTTTGTAAGCAAACGTTGATGCAAAATAGTGTAATTGTTTCTTTCTTCCAAAGGTAAATTAAACATGGTATCTAGGGCCTTACCCGTCAGATACTCGCAGATTATAATAGCACACTCACCTTCTGGGCTGCCTAGCGCTTTCGCTGATGTTTCGAATCTCGAAAGATAAGCTTCATGACTGTCACGGTCCGTAAAATATGGCAGTTTTAGTCTCTGTGAGGAATGGGTAGGTCTTCTGCCCTCTTCAATTTGACCCTTCGATGATAGTTATAATTTTTTTAGCTCAATTTCAGTTTCCATCTTGAGCTTTTCTTTCTCAGATTCTTGTAGACGCTTGTTTTCCATTTCAGCTAACTTTACTTCCTGTAGGCGTTTTTGTTGTTCCATTTCCAGTTTCACTTCTCTCTCTCTCTCTCTCTCTCTCTCTCTCTCTCTCTCTCTCTCTCTCTCTCTCTCTCTCTCTCTCTCTCTCTCTCTCTCTTCCTGTAGACGCTTGTTTTCCATTTCAGCTAACTTTTCTTCCTGTAAGCGTTTTTTTTCTCTCTCAGCTTGTCTTTGTTCTCTTTTAGCCTGTTTATGTTCTTTTGCTTTTGCATACTCATGTAACTCTTTACCCTTCAGGCCTAACCGTTCACCTGCTTCAATATATTCCATTAACGTAGGCGTCTTGTACTTGTGGACACGTTGCTGTCTGTCTGTCAACTATAAATGTAAGGACTCTGCTGCTAGTCTTTGTGTACCTTCCCTAAGTACACCACCACTCAGACTGTACATAAACTCTTAGTACTAATAATATCACTCTGTACTCACCCAGTCACTCTACAAGCACTAGGTAGTGAGGGGGTATTTACATATACTCCCTTATATATATATAACTAGTTTCATAAAGTCTCTGGAAATATTGTGTCATATATATATATATATATATATATATATATATATATATATATATATATATATATATATATATATATTATATATATATATACACACAAACTAATGAATGATAACAATAAGTGATGTCTATAAACGTTAGACGCACAAGCCAAGTACACGGAAGACGGTGATCACAAAGAAATAAACCACAGTAACATCCACAAGCTTGTGTGAGATGACCACAGTGCGCGTAATATATATATATATATATATATATATATATATATATATATATATATATATATATATATATATATATATATATATATATATATATATATATATATATATAAACTGACACCGACCACTAGACAGTAGAAATGACGAAAGATCACAATAATAACATATATCCGAAGAAAACAAATATCATATGTAAATATTATGAAAAGAAAGAAAAGCACTCTTAATTAACAATATACACAACTCTGACGTCATACACAGCGGCTCTAGATATTGGTTAGGACCCCAATGCCAATGCACGACCACGCTAACTTTTTAGCGTTGTCCTTACAAAAATATCGTAAGCACAAGAAAGAACCACGTTTTGTAAAGCCTATCCTGATTTAGATAGAAGTTGCAAAAAATGCCTATCCAACAACTACATGTAATAACATATACATATATAGATACACAAACGATAACGACAGTTAGAACGATGAGAGCAAACAAAATGTCCAAATGGCTGGTCGACAATACTGTACTTATTAACCAGTCGCAAAAGTTCTTAATTTGTTAGAAATAGTTTCCAATAATATCCTGGAAATGTCTGTTGGTTAAAGTTAATGTTCCGAAATGTCTACGACGGTAAATCCCAACAGAAAAATGTTCTTTTGATATGTTGTTACTTTCCCTGGACGTGGTGACAACACAGTAATAATCCAAACGTCTTGTCTCAACCCAGTCCGTAACGCTATTATACCTTGGTTGCGGAGATGGTCCCTTGTTGTGTCATATATGTAATAGATTCACGTTTAACGACAAGGTTCAACATAAAAAATGACAGCAAATGTCCAACGCTTTAACTCTGTACAGTCAGTTCTTTTTGGCAACTGTATGCAACCATGCTTGCGGTGATGACACGTAATCCTTCGTTGTAAAAATGTTTGCTCATGACAGAGTAATGATAACAGAGGGATTTCTACAAAGACGACCACAAAGTCTAGTTTTCGTTCAAAACAAATTGTTTTGTTCATTCACGATTCACCTTCACGCCATATGAGTCATCTTGTCAACAATAGGCCGTGGAAATTTCCTGAGTACCTTGACTCCAACCTCAACCCCGACTCGCAATGTCACCTCCATTTCTCTTTATCACCATCAGTGGAAAAAATCCTCAGTAACTTCTTACTGGTAAACAGCCTTGACTACCAAGGTCCCTCCATTAACCCGCACCAACTCTGGCTGCGGTAGGGGAACTGTTACTACCCCCGTCTGTTATATTTATCCTTCATAAATTCAGCGTCCCCACACACTAGACGTGAATATCTACCGGGCAAAAACAAAATTCCACCAGTATTCTTGGTCAATGCGCCCCACCCGTCCTTTGACGTGCGGCCGAAACTCTTGACCTGTCAACATGTGATCACACCGTGCGATTGCCTCTCCACACACACCTGTCTTCAAATCGCACAAGACTGACCCGCTCCTGTCGAAAACAACTTTTTGTCCACGCGACTTTTCACCTGTGCTGTCCACTGGCGCCCCGTCTCTTGACCTATAAACCATGCACCTGATCTCTCAACCCGACAGTTTTTTCTGTGTTGCTGTTTGTGACTAGTGATCAACTCCGTCACCGTACACTCTCCCAGTTGATCTGTGTCGTGTCTTCTCAACGCGCGCTGACAGTTTTTTTTTAATGTGCCGTCTACTTTTGGCGGCCTTTTGTGCCTCTGTCCTTACACACACACGCACGATATTCTCGCCACACTGTGGATTAACCCTGGTTTTCCGTTAACTGTCTGCTAGCTTAGGTGTTCACTCCCGTCTGTCTGTGTTAATTACCTGGCGCATACAGAAAAGAGTTCTTGAAGCAACCATATCTAAATTGTCACAGATTTGTTTGTTTGTTTGTTTGATCGATCGTAGTCATCAGATAATAACTCCTCTCTAAGCGACGAGCTCCCAGATATCTCAGAACGACAACCCTGTTTATATTGCAACGTGTTCATTGACCGAATGTAGCCGTCAGAAAATCTTTACTAAGTGACGAGCTCCCAGATATCTCACTATGTTCTTAATGATAATCGAGTGAGATGGTCGTTGTCTAGGTTACAATGCTCCTTGTATGTCACTATGGAGTGTAAGTTGAGCTAGCCACCTGTCTCACAATATAACTCACCCCCACAGTACACATCCGCCAGTCAGTGAACAAGATTGAGTTGGCGCACATAATCTTTTAATGCAGAAGAACACGGACACACGTAACATATTTCCATATCCAGAAAACAATATAATCCACCGAATATATATATCCTCCTCACAACTTAACCCGCACACATCACTGCCTTCTCACGGCCTACTTAATCTCAAATTCACAAGACAGTTATCCAGCTACTATCCACGGCTGGACCTCACACAATACAACCCACACACTGGGTCTAGGCCTCCACTAACTATCCAACCCACTCTGGGGTTTAGGCCTCAATACACTATGTCTGCTGATAACCGGGCTCAGTCTTTAATCCTTAGTCTCAGAATTCCCATAACTGAAAACCCACAGGGCAGAGTTCTATCACTAACTCTCCAATCATTCACTTTGCAGACCACGGACCTACACTTCTCTGGTCCTGACACTCAACTGTCCAAAGCGACCCGACCCTCAGTCGGTCCCAGCTTCAACTGCCTTCCTTCAAGTCTCCTGACTTCACACAAAACTAATTGTCTCTCACCCCATCCACCCTAAGGGTCTGCACTCACCCTCACCATTATTTCTCATGGCTGGTTGTTTTTCTCGTAGTCCCGCTACAAAGGTCACTCACCTCAATGTCAATGTCCCAGGCATATGTCACAAGCATTTAATGGCTGCATTTACGATATAGTACACTTTAAGAACACTGTATGAAAGATTAAGAATGACATCTGTTTGTTGAAACAAGGCAGTCACCATGCATGTACAAGAGGTACGTCTGTGATAGCGATAGGAGGCCTATTGTAACTAATTCTCGGTAGATTAATTTAGCATGATTTGGATGAATTCTCAAGAACTTATGAAACAAAGCATAGCTTGTGGAAGATAGGAGACACACGTGAAGGCATTTCTATCCATCCACTATTTATCATGTGCCATACCGATAAGCGTGGGCGGTCATGATTTGCCATCTCACTCGATCACCAGAGTAGTGGGTCAGCTCAGTGTTTATATCACGACTATGCCACGTGGCCAATCCATCCATGATTTACTTCTCGGTCTTTCCCTTGGCCTCTTCCTTTTGATTTTGCCAGTTGTCACCAAGTTCTCCAATTCATTTCTTCTCATAACATGCCCAGAAAATTTTGACAGTCTACGTTTAATGTCTATAATAAGTTTAAGATCTTCGTTTGTTTCTTGAAGGACTTGTTCATTGGTTTTACTGGCTGTCCATGGTATTTTTTTATATTTTCCTCTGTAACCACATTTCCACATCCATCAGATGTTTTTTCAGATTGTCTGCTCATTGTCCACGCTTCACATTCATACAAAAGAACAAGTTCTATGTAGCACTTCAACACTATTTGTCTTGTGGGCATTTGGCATACTGTAATTTAAATTTTCAAATCTCGTCGTTCCAAGTATAGTTAAGTAGTGCCAGCGTAACCTATGTGGATCGGGAAACCCCCGGCGCCCTATTTATAGTTTAAATATATCAGTTCCATATAAATATAAGTTCCATCCACTTCCTCCTTCCCATACAATTGTGTAGCAAGATGACTATACCTTCACGACAGGCAGATTATGGAATACCGTTTTGTGATATTTATGCAAATTTTTCATCACTTTAATTGTGCTGGCATAGAATGCCATGAAAGACACAGTAGCTATTACCACCATGTATGGAATCTGTTAACATAAGTATAGAGAGACACAGTATACTAGTGGCACCTTGCCGTCTTGAGAGACGATAATGTGTTACATTGTGCTTACAAAGGCATAATAAATACAACGTAGGAGGGGACAAGAAAGAGTTATACCTCTCTCTAGCATATAGCCTGGGCTGAATAGCAGAAACCATGTGTTACCCATGCAGCATGATCTCTCTCTCGGTCTGCATAGTTCACTCCAGAGGAAAGGTAACACCAATATGTCTGGAAAAAGACAAGCTGCAGAAGCTGCCGGATCAGCAATGCAATACTGTAAATGTCCGCCTGTTGGAGATTAAACCGTAGATCAGTTGCCGATCAAGGTGTTGGACCCATCGTATGTAAGAATTTCTAATATCACTCACCATGCATGTTTACAAAAAAAGTTAGTTGCGTTTCCTTTCCAGGACATTGCAGTCAACTCTAGCACTTTTGACTGTGACCTTTTGGCAAGTTTACGTTTAGGTGTTTGCCATTACTTTCTGAACGACTGGCACCCATACCATTTTATTAAAAAACAAACACCAACGCAACACTGTCTGCTGCCAAATCGCCCGCTGCTGTGTATCTAACGTGGTATATGGGATTACAAACTGCGTCCGTAATCTTCTTCGCTACGGATCCGGACACCATTTATGGGAACTGTTAATATCACACACTGTTTGGGAACTGTTAATATCACACACTATGTATGGGAACTGTTAATACCACACCCTATGTATGGGAACTGTTAATGTCACCTAATATTTTTTGAGAACTGCTCAAACAGATGGTACTCGCAACCTAATTAGACTTCTATGATTACAGGGAAATAATAGAGAGATTCATGCAAGGTTTACCAGGAATATCAATTGGTGGATAGCCTGCAAATGAAATGCGTTATTCTGATGACATGGGTTTGGTCGCTGAAAATGAAACGCAGTTACAAAACTAGTGACTTCGTCTGAATAACATAAACACACGGGTAATGATTATTGCAAAGACATATTGTATACCCAAGGGCAACATTACACAGCATGGAAGCAATCTGAAATACGTCATTGCATTTAATTAATAACAGCAGATGGCAGGTGTATTAAATAAGTTAAATGTAGAAAAGCCCAACAAAGACAACATTTCATGAGATGAAGAATATATTCTCCAGTGTATCTTTATCACCTCGTTCAGTAGTGTCTGCCTTTGTGCAATTTAGGACTCTTGAGAAGCTAAGGTTTCAATAGTACTTAACAACATTTAGAACATGCCATGTCAGACACTTGTTACAGACACGAAAGTAAACCTTTATTATCAACACTGAGATTGAAAGGATAAATATTAATATTATTGACATATCAGAAGTCAGGAGGAAGTGAGCTGGGTTGTCGTCATTGGATTCATTTAATATGTTCTATTCAGGAAGGGAAACACCGTCAGATTGGAGTTATAATCCTACTGGACACAGAAATAGCGAACACAGCGAAGGATTTCAGGTCAGCTTCACATTCAGTGCCGGCAATGTGGCTTAGGGCAGTGAACGCATGTCACAATTTCCCATGTTGAGTTGTGGATTCGAATCAGTTCTAGGCTATTTGCTTTGATGTCGATGATATGAGACGTCAGTCGAACAGAAAGCAAAGGCACACCATTGGACGTAAACATTGTCTAGTACATCAGACAACAACAACAACAACAACAAAAACATTCTAGAGTTGGTTACGATGCTCTGTTAAGGACATGCACCTAATCGAACATACCAACAGAAGGTTCTTGCTGCTGAAATTGTTTTTGTTTTTGTCCTGTTCAGGTGCGCATGTTTTAATAGAAAAGGGGAGTAAAACCGCCATTGCCTGTGAATTCAAAAAGTATGAGCTAAACACCACGTGGCAAGTGCGAGCTGGACAGGAGTTTATCAATGTGACAAGTTGTACCTTCGACCAGAACATCTGCGTGGACCATATGCCACAGCAGTTTCGTGGGGAGGTTGAGAACAGTTCAGATGGCTTCACATCCAGGCTCATTATCAACAATGTCAGGATTAACGAAACAGAGTTCAGATGTCTCAGCAGATACGGCATTCGGTTCAAACACGCTGGAAGTGTACGGTCAGTTGATGTTTTTGTATCTTTTATATCTTAAATGTACTTCCACGTTGCATTCTCTGGAATCAGTGACAATATGCTGAACGTAAAATGGTCTAGAAAATGAGCATGAGGTTGCGGTTGTTCTCATGTCCAGTAAAATGCATGTAACTTTGTTAAAGAAAAATTAATTAAGCATGTACATTAAACAGTATGTGTATGTTTGTAATTCCAATATCATGGTTCATTAATTACACAATTAAAAACAATGGTGATACAACAAGAAATTAAAAGACGAATATGTATTGCCCTTTAAACACTAAAACAACTAAAAAATTGTGATGCTGGACAGATAGAACTACACCAATTAGCTTTCCAAAAGCATGCATCTTTCCCATTGCAACATACGCCTGTGAGACCTGACCACTTACTAAGTAAGCTGAAGAGCACATAAATGCCTTTGAAAATAACAGTTATAGACAGGTACAAAGAATATCTTCAATACAGAAAAGAACAAATGCCTCCATAAGAGCTGAATATTGAAGGTTGGCTACTGAGGCCGTTAAAACACAGAAAATTTAAGTATGTTAATAATTTGAAACGTCCTGAAATGTTGGAAAGAACAATATTGAAGGGGTGTATACCCGGGAGGAGAGGAAGAGGAAGTCCAAAGACAAGATGTTTGCAGGATGTGGTAGATGATCTCCAGATGTGTGTATCGGACGCGGGGCAACGTGTTTATGTCGGGAATTATGTTATTGACGCGATGTTCTGCAAAGGTTCCGTCGCCCTGCTACTGAGTTTAGTGTGTGGCGCAACGCTGTGGGCTGTGAATTTCGTGTGAATTGCATTTACATCAGCCCGAGATTGTGGAGCGTGACCTGCATGTTCAGAGCAATGGCAGAGGGCTATGTCCCAGAATTGACCGGTTTTTGTGTCTTCTGCAGAAATGTGTGGCGGCTGGTTTTCTGGTTGAATGTCGCTTCTTTTGACGATGAATCGTGCTTTCGTGGAGGACTGTTGTTTTGGCATTCTGGAGACAGCATTATGTACAGTGAAATGTTTTTTTTACATCTGTCCGAGGTGTTGTGGTGTGATCTGCATGATCAAAATGGCGTGGCGGCAGGATAGCATCTAGAAACGGAACAACAACTTCCAGAAATATCTGCATGTATGGCGACTGGTGTGTCGCAGAAGCGACCGGTTTTCTTGCCATATGCAGAAATGTATGGCTGCTGGTGTTGCTAGTGACTGCCGTTTCTATCGACGATGAACTGTGTTTTCGAGGAGGACTTTTGTGTTGGCATTCTGGCGACGGCATTATGTACAGTGAAATGTTTTCTTTACATCTGTTCGATGTTGTTTTGTTGCGAGATCTAAATTCCGGAGAAAAATAGCGTGTTGGCTGGAAAATATCTAGAAACGGAACACCAATATCTAGAGACATCGAGACTTTGTAGGTGAACATCTGGTTTGGAAAGTGACTGCCAATTCTATCAGGGGTGAACTGTACTGTTCGTAAAGGACTTTTGTGGTGAACATTCTGGCAGTGGACATTTTGCACAGTGTGCCTGAGCGGGTCGTTGTTTGTCGAGACTCCTGTCTTTTCCACTTTTCACATGGGGCAGTGTAGAACATTTTATGTGATATTCACTGGCACGGGAACGGAGCATAATGGGGACGACCCTTTGCTGTGATGTTGGAACCGCGACTAACTAACTAATTATCTGCAAAGGACATGCTACAAACGAAGGACTGATTTGTTGGATTTTTGGACATGTTATGGGATGAATCTAGAAATCTTTGTGACAACTGTCAAGATTGAGATGAAAATAACAGGGAGAAGTCAGAGGAGTAAATTCCTGGCTGACTTGACCACGTGGTATATTCGGGGCAAGAACACTATAATGATTACATGCGATTTATCTCCCTATGCCACAGCTGTGGGTTCATTAATTTAAAAAAAGATACAGAGAGAGAGAGAGAGAGAGAGAGAGAGAGAGAGAGAGAGAGAGAGAGAGAGAGAGAGAGAGAGAGAGAGAGATGCATTTAGAAAGATAGAGAGACATGAGAAATGGCAATAAATCCAAGGCGAAAACTGACCAGGCAAGTATGCTAAGAATAAAATAGATGGACTGGTGATAACACAACATATGTTATATACCTTAATAAAGAACTGTATGTCATGTCTCTGTGTATTCCACTTGGTATTACGTTGCAAGACACAATCACAAATACTGAAGTATTGGAAAGATCAGGTTGTGTGACGGTTTGTTCCATGCTCAGTCTTCGTAGACTCAGATGGATTTCATTCATTTATTCATTCAGATGTCAATTGAAACGAGAAAAAGAGTGTTGAGGGGATACATAGAGCCTGTTCTTTTTGTATGGATGTGAAACTTGGACAATGAGCAGTCAAGCTGAAAAGCATCTGATGGCTGAAGAAATGTGGTTTCTGAGGAAAATGCAAAGAATACCATGGACAGACAGAAAAACCAATGACCAAGTACTACAGGAGACAATTGAACATCGTAACCTGATTAGAGAAATTAGACGTAGACTGTCAAAATTTTTTGGTCATGTTATGAGAAGAAATGGATTGGAGAACCGTGACAACTGGCAAGATCGAGGGGAAACAGACCAAGAGGAAGACCGAGAGGAAAATAGCTGGATGGCTTGGCCACATGGCATGGACGAGACAGGAACACTGAGCTGATCCACGACACTGGTGATCGAGTGAAATGGCGAGTCATGACCGCCCACGCTTTCCGGCATGGCACATGATTGATTGATTGATTCATTCAGTAGCATGTCCTTTGCAGAACCTCGCTCTCATAACAACCTTTAGGAAAATTTCTCGATTACATGCAAGATATCCCGCGTCCGATACACCCATCTGGAGATCATTCGCCACATCCTGCACCCATCTTCTCTTTGGCCTTCTTCTTCCTCTCTTCCCAGGCATATATCCCTCCATGATTGTTCTCTCCAAACTTTCATGACGTTTTAAGTGATCAAAATATATACATTTACTTTGTTTTATCGTCTTTAATAGCCAACCTTTTTCAATATTCAGCTCTTGAAGTATGGATGCATTTGCTCTTTTATTTACCCAGATATTCTTAGAACCTCGTCTACTAACATTTATATTCAAAGGCATTTATGCGCTGTTCAGGTTGTTTAGTAAGTGCCCAGTACTCACAGGCGTATGTTGCAATGGGAAAGATGCATGCTCTTAAAAAATCTAATTTTTGTAGTTCTATCTGTGCAACTTCATAATTTATTTAGTTTTTTTAGTCTTTGAAGAGCAACTGACAGTCGTCGTTTAATTTCTTTTATTTTGTCACCATTGTTGGTAATCAATGACCGAAGATATTCAAAATTTTCCACCACCTTCAATCATTCCTCATTAACATATATTTCTTTCTCCATAGTAGTTTTATTCACGATCCACGACTCTGGTGATCGAGTGAGATGACAAAACATGACCGCCCACGCTTATCGGCATGGCACATGATGGATGGAGTAGTTTTATCTGTATGCATTATCTTTCTATTTGCTATATTAAGATATAAGTTGTGATTTTTACTATTTCTTTGGGTTGAGGTTATTACGTTTTCTATACCATTCTGTGATTGGATAGTAATAGCGTATCATCCCCAGATGAATTGGGATATGTTTTTAAAGTGGGCTGAGTGGTCTCGAGGTATGGTGTCCGCCTCAAGTGCTGAATGTCTCGGGTTCAAGCTCCGGTGAGGGCCGGGATTGTTTCACGCGGACCTCTAGTAACAACATTTTCCCTGGTCTCTGGGTAGTGAGATCTGACGCCCGTGTGTTAGTTAGTTAGTTAGTTAGTCGACAGATCATCCTCGTTGCACATCGAACCATTCAGTCCATAAGTGCTCGGATCCCCTCCTCAGCAAATCCCGCAGCGTGTAGCGGCTAACGACGCCAGTTCTGTGTTGGTTTATCAATCTTCTTTGGCTTCCTGCGTAGTGTTCTTGTTTGGCCACCCCTCTTTTAATTTGCTGCTCCCGCAGTCTGGCCATTGTTGTAGATTCACAGTCATCACTTGGTTCTCGCAAAAGTCTCACTTCTCGTAGAGCATTCAGAATGTCAGCCTGGTCCATGGCGCGTCCGCCCTCCACAGTAGCCTCACCTGCGAGCTTGTCAGCCCGCTCATTTCCTTGTACTCCCGCATGACCTGGCACGAAGATGAAACTAATCTTTGCCAGCCGAGACCGCTTCAGAGGCAGCAACCATTCTCTTCGGATCGACCCCTCCTCTATCCTCTTGATCATGTTCATTGAGTCGCTAAGGAAACAAGCCCTAGTGAATGTCTGTGTCTCGAGCCATGTTATTGCTTTACTTACTGCCATGACTTCCATGGTCAGGCTACTTGTGGTTTCAGTGAAAGCACCAGAGTCCTCCTTCACAATTCTCCCTCCGGCCCGAGCTGTAAAGGCCCATGAGCTTCTCACATGTCGGACGACCGACCCATCTGTGTAGATGACCGCGTCACCGTCTAGCGAATTCTCGAAAATCAACGCTTGTACTTCAGCCTCAACAGCAGCCGGATTTTCTTGTCTGCATTTTCTATCTAGTTGGATGCAAACTGAAAAGGATGTGCAGAAGTCTGTTGGCACTTGCACCCACTCCTCGCCAGGTTCTAAGTCCTCAAGTGAACACACCTGTTGAAGAATGTCTTCGGCTTGACCCATCCACGACCGTCCTCTTTTTAACCTGCTGCCCTTCACCTTCCTAATTTCACTATGCAGTGGATGTTGTGTGTTTGCGTTAATTCTGAGGTAGGCGCGTGCCCTGCAAACTTGTATTCTCTCTTCAATGGTTGGAAAATCAAGAAGGTAGCGCATCGCCCTGCATGCTGTATCTCTTGTACATCCAAGAATAATGCGCATAGCTTCATTCTGTATCCTTTCCATCCTTTCTATCTGCTTATGGCTGAGAGTCAGGATTGCCATTGCATACTCCAAAACAGACATGACCAGCCCCTCGTACAGAAGACATAGATGGCGCTGCTCACAGTTTGCTGCCGCCATCACCCGCATCGCTGCCAAACCCCGCTTGGCCTTTGTTATCACCTGGTCTATGTGCACATTATAAGCAAGGCTTCGATCAAACCGTATCCCCAGGTAATTCATTGCCTGCGTTCTTTCCACCGTCTCTGAACACAGCATTACAGTTGGTGTTGGATTGTTGACAATATGATTATTCAACGAGAACCAAGTCACTGTTGTCTTTGTTGGGTTGAACATTGCCCCAGCTTCATCACACCAAGTACTTATGCGATTGAGTTCGGTTTGTAGTTCCACAGCAACCTCCTCTCTATCCTTACCCTGACGATGCCCGTGTGTATTGTTGCACATGTTAAAAAAAAAAAAAAAAACATGGATAGGACACGTTAGAAGGATTGAAAATGATAGAATACCAAGAGACATATTTTCTGGTGAATTACAGATTTGTATGTGATCTCGGGGTCCGCCTCTAGTACAATGCAAAGATATGTCTAAGCGGGGCATGATTAATATAGACACTTATAATGCACATTGGGAGCAAGTCGCCGCCCAACGTGTTTTGTTTTTTGTTTTCTGGAGAACAAATTCAGAAATGGAATAAAGACAAAAGTTAAAATGAATGCAGATAGGTCACACACTGAGCGAGTGAGACATAAGATGGTGCGTGATGGTGAAAATGACCCTATGTACACATGCATCCATTGTAGACAATCATTTGCATTGTGCATTGTTCTGATCAGTCACATACGCTACCATATGGGTTGTAGTATTAAGCCTTTTTCAAACACATTATAACAAACTATCGTCTGTCAACACGGCCAAGTGCCAATGAAATATTCAGCAAAGGCAAAAGTAAGGTGGACAGTACAAGAAAATTGAATTAAATTGCATTTAAGATACCAAAAAGAAGAATAACTACAAGGTGTTTGAAATCAAAATCAGGAAAGATGTTATTAGTGGAAGGTTCTATAACAAATAGTGGAATGAGAATATAAGAGAATTATATGAGGGAGAAAGAGAAGTATTATTAAAAGAAAGCAACTAAGAAAGGACCACGTATTCATTCTATTAGATAGTTGCATGTCCTTTACACGACGGTAGCAGCCATTCCCAGCATTTTCAGGCTGTTTTCGATTCCTCGGCAAGTTTACGTTCAGTAGATTGCCATTGCTATCTGAACTACCCGAAACCATACAATTTCATAAAACCAAATTTAAAATAAAAAACGTTGGGCAGTCTGCTGTAAAATCGTCCACAATTGTGTTTCGTAT
The DNA here is from genome assembly GCA_014155875.1 of Cepaea nemoralis. NCBI lineage: Eukaryota > Metazoa > Mollusca > Gastropoda > Stylommatophora > Helicidae > Cepaea > Cepaea nemoralis. The sequence continues at coordinate 420,846 of JACEFZ010013988.1, read as the reverse complement.
TCGTGTATGCGGAATTACAAACTGCGTCCGCAATTCCTTCGTTACGGCGCACTGATGGAATGAGAATATAAGAAAATTATATGATTGGGAAAGGGAAGAATTACTAGAAAAAAAGCAACTAAGAAATTCCACTTATTCTAAAGAAGTCGCTGACACTTTCAAATATGTGAAGATGAAAAAAAAAAAAAACAGCTGGGTCAGATGGAAACACATTAGATGTCACTAAGGCAGTTCATAAATAAACACACATAGTATTGTTTTGTGCTCATTGAAGTGAGAAGAGGGAGTAGAGAGTAGGGGTTGCAATAGACAACCTATACATTAAAAGGTATAGTGACCGACGGGGATTCGACCCTGCCATCTACAAATGACGATAGCCCCTCGCTGTGGAAAATGTGTATTTCGAGGCATGACTAATTCGACCGCCTGACAAAGTGACGCTGTAAGATCTCCAAGGTCAGCAGTTACTGGTTTCTCGAAAGTTGATATGTCCACAATAGCACTCGTCATGGCTGATCATAGACCAGCCTAAATAGATCACATTACCAACCCCATCTCTCTACGTATTCCCAAGCGCCAACAACAAGTACCCATTAATCATCGTATGTCTTCCGACCAGTTTGTAAAGCTAACGTTTCCTATATAATTATATCACTCTCCCACTAACTCGCCCACTACGATTAGGCCTTAGCCGGCACTGTAACAATTAGGGTTACAAGCACGATGCAGCACGCTTGATTCACAGAATGTTGTTTGGAGATCGCGTTGCGCTTATACGGGGTAGTAGTTCAGTCATGCCGGTCTCTCTGGCTGAGGGGTTACAACACTTTCTCCGTAATCCCGTTTATCACGCAGAGTCTCGTAGCGGGAGAGAACTGGGAGCGGTTCGACCCCCGCTGGTGACTTGCGGGATACTTTGCCGGCCGCTCAGAAAGCAATGGCAAACTACTGAGCGTAATCTTGCCAAGAAATCAACAGACAGCTGAAAGATGCTGCTGTTGACAGCTATGTCCTGTAAAGGATATGAAAAAAAATTTCAGTCATGAGACAGCCGACGCCCTGCCAATTGATTAGATTCGCGTAGGTCCATCGATATATAAATCAGTGTCTGACAATACTATATAATCAGAGAAAGGATAGGCAGAGAGACAAAGAGGGAGACATATAAAGAGACAGTTATAAACTTCCGGTACTCTGTTGACGGAATAGAGGTTTCATGTCTTCTGATTTACTCGTTGACCCTATGACTACGTGGACGTAGAAAAGAGATTGAGAAAACGGAGGCCACCTCAAACCTACGATGCGCTAATGCCGATGTCGCCGGATAAATGCCATGGTGTTATACGGTGGTCACCACGAGGTAGACGTCTTAACCACGGAGACCGCATTTAGTTGAGTGCCAAAGTCCGCCGGCTGTAGTAAGGACTCTTTAGTGACGACCTGCAGCGACCCCCAATTGCCCCAGCTGTAATGACAAACCATATGACTGATTGTATGTTGTTTTTTGTCCATCAAAAATTATGATGACCAAAAATTTCATCCAGTGGGTTGAAAGTATGGAGCCGTGAGTTCTAAGATGGCCTATTTTGGCTCGAATTGTTCTTTGTCAATGATTGAAGTTCCAGAAGGAGGATCTCTAGCAGTGGTTTTTGTGTCCAGCCTTTTCTTCACAGCTCTTGCAGTCCTGGTTGCTTCACAGATGACTGCACCCTTACGTAATGATGCACACCACGAATTATGGTCTTTAATAGCAGTCTTCGAGGTGTCAAGCTGAAGTCCAAACGCTTTCAGTGACATGTTCAGAGTGTCTCTAAAGCGCTTCCTCTGGCCGCCGTTAGAGCGTAATTCGATTAGGGAGCCTGTGATCTGGCATATGAGTTAAGTGACCAGCCCAGTGAATATGATTCTTCATTAGTAGAGTGTGGATACTGGGCATGGACGCTCTTTCTAGAACTTCAGTGTCAGGGATCTTGTCTTGTCACTTAATCTTTAATAGATTTCTAAGGCAGACTGTGTGGAAGTGGTTTAATTTCCTAGCATGTCGGTGATAAACCGTCCATGTTTTACAAGCATATAGCAGTGTTGAATGTATATAACGCCTCCCGTTAGCCAAGTAGCCGCGTGCAAATTCCAAAGCGCCAACCGCGTGTAGTAACAACACTTTGGTGACGAACTGTAATGTCGCTTAACGCAGAATATCTGACTGGCCAGGATTCGAACATGTCACCTCAAAATAGTTATGGCACTTCGTTGCAGGAAGATGTTTTCTTTGACACAAGATACTGGACACTCTCATACCTCATACCAATCCACCAATATCAACCGATATAATTAATTTTGAACGGTGTTCATTTGAGAATATGTAAACCACGTGATGATATTGTATGAGACACTAAGAGCCCCTACATACCATTTTAAATGTCATCTTTAATTTATTTTTCTTTATTACGGTTGTCATTTGAAGATCTGTAGCCTGAATGTAGGCAATGTGGCAGAATACCCCTTTACGTTGTTTTTTATGAAATAGTATGGTTATCGATCGTTCATGAAGCAATGGCAAACTACTGAAAGTAAATTTGCCCAGGAATCACGAACAGTAAAAAAAAACGATATGGTTTACGGCCACGTCATGTAAATGTATGTAACTAACTATTTAAAAGAAAGAAACTTCTATGATGGTAGTGTATAAGACACTAAGACACCTTACAGAACATAATAACCACCACCTGTAATTTGTTACTTTTTTCATTTGAAGATATCTAACCTGTTCGATGACAGTGTATAAGACACTAAGACACCCTATACAATAACCCTATATAATAAGCGTCATCTTTTCCCAAACACGGTCACCTAATAACATAATTAACTCGTATATAATATTAGTTTCACATTTTATTGTTTTTTTAAATTTTTAATGACCCTAAACCGGAAGTAGTTAAGTACCAAAGCTCGCGTCATTTGAAAAATGTTGCTTCGATTTGGTATATCTCAAGTGTGACCTTAATAAGGTCAAAAAGGAAAATACTTCAGGCTTCGAAGCCTGAAATAAGGGTAGTCTTGCGCCCAACCTTACTACTATCGACAAATGGCAAGACCAGGAGACAAATAAGACACCTATGCGTGTTTGTTTTGTATTCATGTTGATATTTGGATGTTTAAGGATAGGCACTATTTGACAGTTGATGCTGTTTGCTTTCTGTATTCAGGCGTCATTCTCTAAAACGGCGGTATAACTTCCCCCTGTTATCGGCAGTATACTTTTTATCCATATAACTGCAGTATACCTTCACACAGCTTGACTGCAGTGCAATTCACTCTCAATAAAGGACCAACTAACTTGCCTACATATGACAGCATAACTTGACACTCTATAACGTCAGCACGTTTTCACACTCTATAACGTCAGTGCAGCCTAACATTCTAATTCGACTATATAACACCATTCTGTAACATCAATATAACTTCCTTCTGTATATCGATAGGATAACTTAAATCACTACAACGGCCATAAAACACTCTCTACAACGGTGGTGTAACACATTCTATAAAGGCAGTAAAACTCTCTAAAACGACAGTATAACTCTCTTTATAACGACAATAGTACACTCTTTAAAGCAGCAGTATTACACTCTCTAATGTGGCCGTATAACACTAACACGGCATTATTTTTACACTTTCTATAAAGGTAATAAACTTCTCGAAAACGACGGTATAACTCTCTTTATAACGACAATAATACACTCTTTACAGCAGCAGCATTACACTCTCTAATATGGCCGTATAACACTAACACGGCATTTTCTTTTAACACTTTCTATAAAGGCAGTAAACTTCTCGAAAACGACAGTATAACTCTCTTTATAGCGACAATAGTACACTCTTAAAAGCACAGTATTACACTCTCTACGGGCGTATGACACTAAAACGACATTTTTGTTTGGCGCTCGCTCGCTTTGAACTCCAGCGTAGTCCATACACACAATTTATAGTAATGATGGGCTGAATTTTGCATGTGTATTAACTTTCCCTGTTAATAGTGTCCCTCCCCAACAGGCGAACCCATCCCGACTTCAAGGGTACTTGTAATTTACATCGCCAAGACAAGGACGGCAGGTCAACATTTTAGTCCAGCTGTCCGGAGTAGGGGTTGAACCCCTAACCTCGGCATTCAGGACACCGGATGTTTAATACACGCGTTCTTACCATTCGACCATGCTGGCCTGCTAACGACAGTATGACTGTCTAACACGGCAATATAATTCTCTGTAACGGTTTTCCTTATTGCATATATTTTCTAACTCGTTTTTTGATTTGCCATTTGATGATATTATAATTCACTCATCAATCGACCGACAAAGTCCTATTAGACACTCTCTAAATCGGCTGTATATCAATCTCTCTAACGGCAGTAACCTCACAATCTATTGTGTGCGGTGTGTGGGTTGGGAATATTGCGTGGTAGAGGCTGTATGTGATGTGCGGGTGGGGTGTGTGTGTGTGGGGGGGGGGGATTGGGTTAGGGCATATGTGGGTGGGTGGAGGATGTACGTGTGGGTGGTGGGGTGTGTGTGAGTGGATTGGGGATGTATAGGTGGTTAGGAAGATGTGTGTGTGTGTGTGTGTGTGTCGGGGTAGGGAGATGTCAGTTGGTGGGAATGTGTGTGTATGGTTTGGGGATGTGTGAGTGGATGTGCGATGTGTGGGTTGGTGGGGGATGTGTGTGCGTGGGTGGGGAATATGTGGTGGATGGAGATGTGGCTGGGGGATGGGTAGTTGGAGGTGTGGGTGGGGGAGAGGATGTGTGGGTTCGGATGTGTATGTGGGTGGGCGTGGGATGTGTGGGTTGGTGGGGGATTTTGTGGGTGGCAAATGTGTTTTGGTTGGGGGAACAGGTGAGGGCAGTGTGTGTGGGTGGGAGATGTGCGGGAGGAGGATGGGTTGGTTGGTGGGGTATGTATGTGTCCCTAGGTGTGTGTGTGTGGGTGGGGTGATGTATGGGTAGATGGGAGATGGGCCACATAACATGGTAATTTGTCTTGTTTATGTTTACAACATTCATTTCACAATGTTTATCTTTCTTCCTATGTAAATGTATAATGCTCTTGATGAACGAAAGACGAGTGATTAGAAGGGCCGAATGTAAGACGGGCCTGCGTGCCCAATTTGTTACCCTTTGAAAATAAAGTTGATATGATTTTATTTGATTTGCAACATGAGTCTATCTGTTTATGTTTTTTTTTAACTGCTTGCCAATAAATAGTCATTTTTTTTTATTGAACTGCCCCTTCTACGGCATCCTTAATGATTCTATGTATTTTAATTTTTGAAAACGTCTTAGGTGGAATTCTGTTTAGTAAACGACATGAAGACTGTGGCAGTGGTAACGTCATAGTGTCCTGCCAGGTGGGCAAGCAGGACTTTTATGATAACTATGAGGGTGAAATCTAGGTTGCTCTTCATTCTTTGAATGTTATTTATTTTGATTATATCAATCTGCTAAATGTCACCACCTTACCACTTCTACACGTTTTTTGTCAAGTTAGACTGACATGCATGTTTGTATATACACGCTGATATCATTGAATTCACACCATGTCTTAAAATATAATGTGTTGACACTTAAACTTGCAGCCCCGCCAAGTAATCCAGTCTGCGATCCTTTTGAACTGGACTACACAAGAAAGAACTTACAGTTCAGATGTAGGGCGACGAAAGTATTTCCTTTCCCTAGTGCAAATCTCTATATAAGAGGGGTGAGTATTCCTACACGTTTCCTCACATATTAAGCCATTACCTTTAGTTAATAGAATATCACTTCAAGAACTAGAAACACATCAATGCTGCAAGGATACTAATCTGAACATACTTCCATCATGGAATGAATAGTCTCATCTCATGTCATCACATCTCATCTTGTTCATCTTACATTGCAGTGTCGAGTTGAAGCATAAACAGAGGAAGAGTTCCCGTTTATGGGCTTCATGTATCCGTATTCCGTTTTGTCTGTACATCATTGCTTGTTGTGGTATACTGTTTGTTGATAATCTAATTATATGACCAAACCATTTAACTTGCTGTTTTATGATGAAATCTAGCAGTGCTATAACCCCAACTTTAGTCCTGATCTTTTCATTTCGGATTTTCTCTCTTCTCGATATATTGAGTATTCTTCTCAGGAATATCATTTATGTTGTTGTAACTTTCTTTTCTCCTTTTCTGTCATTCTCCAGGTTCGGCATTGGCAGCATAGAGTTGGTAGGACGATTTTGTTTTGGAGTGTTTTATTAGTATCTGTTGATACATGTTTGTTCTATAGTATTGGTGCCATTTATCCAATGAGTTGGTTTGCCTTATTGCTTATATTTTCTATCTCGTTTTCTGATTTGCCATTTGATGATATTATACTTCCTAAGAGGAGCGGCTGGCCGAGTGGTTAGAACGCCGGACTCTCATTCGGGAGACCCGGGTTCGATCCCCGGTAAGGTGTGGGATTTTTTCTGTCGGGGGCAAAAAGAAAATCCTAACCTGCACAGTTCGCGGCGACTGCACTAGCCAGGCGGCCTTTATTCCTCAGGCTCAAAGACCCCTCTGCCACACACCGCAAGGTACTATATTGGCAGTAAATGACAGTTATACTTCCTAAGTACTTGAAGCTCTTTACTTGTTTAATTGTGTGAGGGTGAAATCGGAACTTCGAAATCTGGTCTTATATACGGATAGGAAGACAGAAGAAGAAATAAAAGTAGCATTACAGAAAATGAAAGTAATGAAAACAGGTTTATAGGCGAGAAGGTCGACTTAATTGCAACGGGTTTTATCCCATATGTCTATATCGCTTTTCGCAGCGCAGCCTGCTTAAAACATGGCACAGAGCTCGAGCTCAGTAGCTCCAGCAACGATCCCCTGGTGTCTCTGAGAAAACTTTACTCATCAATCGACCGACAAAGTCTGAAATCGAACCCCCAAACTTTGGAGCGCGAGGCTGGCTACCTATCCCAAAAAAAACATGACTGAATAAGATCACGGTCAGACATTTGAATTTCTTCTAACAGTGAGATGGATCCTGTTAAAGGATATGCAGGAGAGAAATGTGAGGAAAGCGTTCAACAGTAAAACAGTGTTTGGCATAGAATACAACATAAAGAGATGTACTGAAGGAGGTATGTGTGAACTCACCGTGTAGCCACAGTACAGAGGGTATTGGAAACGTTCTTAAGTCGACGTTGAAAGCGAATATGGCACTTGATGATGATTATACTTGTAATCAAACTAAGTAATGTGTCAATGGTTATTAAATAGCCCCATACATTGATGTATAGATTGTTACCTTATCATTGTTTTTCTAAATATGCCGTGACAGTTATCCGCTGATAAAGGGGACTGACAATGAATCGTGGACAATGAGCAGACAAGCTGAAAAACATCTGATGGCTGTGGAAATGTGGTTTCTGAGGAAAATGCAAAGAAGTCCACGACAGACAGAAAAACCAATGACCACGTCGCGCAAGAAACAAATAAAAATCGTAAACTGATTAGATAAATTAGGCATAGAAAGTTAATATATTTTGGTCGACAGCAAGGGAACAGTGGAAAGGCAGAGAAGTAAATACCTGGATGGCTTGGCCACGTGGTATGGTCAAGACAAGAACACTGAGCTGATCAACAACTCTGGCGATCAAGTGAGTTGGTGAATCATGCCCCCCCCCCCCCCCCCCCCCACACACACTCTTATCGGCATGGTACGTGATGAATGAATGACTACGTTTCTTGGGTTGCCACATATTTTGGTCTCTTCAGATCTAATACTTTGGAATCATTTAAATCATTAAGAGTATCACTCTTGTAATTGTGAAGTTGAAATGTCACATGTTACATGAAAGGGCTATGGGTGTCGTCTAAAAGACAATGGGGCATCGGGCAGACACACGCGAGCAATAGATCTAAACTATGACTTAAGACATGTGGTAAGATTTTCACATGCAGATAAAGTAAATCCTTGAACTTACAGCTGCTTCGTCAAAGTTCATGCTGTGTGGTGATGGGTGGCATGGTTGTCTACAGCCTCCTGTCTCGTGTGTTGCCAATGATTTTCAATAAATATATTTCTTCATATTAAGATGTTAAACTATATGGCAGCTGTTTCTTTTAGTCTTCCACTTTTTCTTTCCACAATAACATTACATTTGTGCCAAAGGTTTCCAGTACTTCTGTTAGATACTATTTCATACTAGATGCCTTGTATATGAAAAAGTCTGAGTACCATTTTTTTCAGTAAAATCGATACTCTACTTGAGACCATTCGATTTCGAAAAAAAGCGCTGTGTCATTGAAAATAAGATCAGGAACAAATTTCAATAGTGACCATGAACCACTAACTGGAACACGAAGAACAGGACTGAAGACATTAAAGGAGCTGCTATGGATACCAGGCTAAATGTGTCAATACTTGAATCGAATTAGGAAACGTGTGAGAAATTAGTCAATTCTGTACAGAATAGGCACAATAAAAGATAATTAGTGTTGTTTGTTCATCAAGAATGATGATGACCATTCATTTCATCCAGTGGTGTTGAAAGTATAGAGCCGTGAGTTCTAAGATGGCTGATAAGGCCTTTTTTGGCTCGAAATGTTCTTTAACAATGTGGACAAAGAATGCTTGACGTTCCAGGAGGAGGATCTCCTGCAGTGGTTTTTCTGTCCTGTCTTTTCTTCGCAGCACTTGCAGACCTGGTTGCTTCACAAGTGACTGCACCCTTATGTTATGATGTACACCACGAATTTAGCAGCAGTCTCCCTGGTGTCAAGATGAATTCCAAAAGCTTTCAGTGAGATTTTCAGAGCGTTTCCTCTGGCCGCCTTGGGAGCATTTACCACAACGCAGCCCGCAGTAGAAAAAAATGTGTTTAGGGAGCTTGTGATCTGGCATACGAGTTAAGTGACCAGCTCAGCGAATCTGATTTTTCATTAGTAGAGTGTGGATACAGGGCATGGACACTCTTTCTAGAACTTCTGTGTCTGGGATCTTGTCTTGCCATTTAATCTTCAATAGCTTCCTAAGGCAGACTGTGTGGAAGTGGTTTAATTTCCTAGCATGTCGCTGAATAAACAGTCCATGTTTCACAAGCAAAAACAGCGTGGATAACACATCTGGTTTATAGACTGTCAGCTTTGTTTGCAGGCTTATTCCATTTCTGTCCCATACATTCATATACAGTCTGCCAAAGACCGCGCTGGTCTTGGAGATTCTTACATTTACTTTGTCATCAATTGTGGCAGCTTGAGACACAGTGTTTCCAAGATAGGTGAATTTGTCCACAACACTTAGTCCATGATCGTTCACCTTGATATTTGGCACGGTCTGATTATTCCCTGAAGCTGGCTGGTACATAACTACAGTCTTCTCCAAGTTGGTATTGAGCCCAAAGTTGGCACAGGCATATGAGAAAGCTGAAACATTGTGTTGCATGTCAGCCTCTGAGTTGGTATTTGGAGCGCAATCATCAGCAAACAGCAGTTCTCTGACGGTGTCACTGTTAGTTTTGGTTTTGGATTTAAGTCTTCTGCGATTGAACAACTTTCCATCCATGCGGTAGTTGATGTCTCTTCCTATGTCATTGTTCTCGAAGGCATTCGTCAGCATAGCTGAAAACATGAGGCTGAACAGTGTTGGTGCCAGGACACATCCTTGCTTCACTCCATTGGTGACAGGAAAGGGCTCAGACAGTTTACCATTTGCATGTATTCTTGCCTGCATAACATCATGATATAGCCGCACTATTTGGTCACACACTTGTGGACAGCCATATTTCGCCATAATCTTCCATAGTCCATCTCTGCTGACTGTATCAAAAGCCTTGGTAAGGTCAATGAAATTGGAGAACATTTAGCAGTTCTGTTCCTGACATTTTCTCTAGCAGCTGCCTTGCAGCGAAAATCATGTCAACAGTTCCACGTTCTTTTCTGAAGCCACATTGACTCTCAGGAAGAAGACCTTGATCGAGGTGGTACCGTGAGGCGATTGAGAAGAATTCTGGCTAAGTATCTTCCCTGCAGATTGAGAGCAAGGAGATGCCTCGGTGGTTGTCACAGGATTGGACGGTTTCCTTTACGTTTGCAAAGGTGGATAATGACGCGTCCTTGAAATCTTGTGGCATGGTCTCGTTCACCCATATGTTTGTAAAGCTTTGGTGAAGCTGCTCTATTAGGACCGGGCCGCCTGCGTTGTATATCTCTGCTGGGATGGAGTCAGGACCAGGTGCCTTTTCACTTGAAAGTTGCCGGATGGCTTTGTTTAGTTCCACTATGGTTGGCAGTTCATCAAGTGTCTCATTGGTGGGAACTTGAGGAAGGCAGTTGATGGTGTCACCATCGAAGAAGTAAGTTGCATTTAAGATGTTGCTGAAATGCTCTGCCCAGCGTTGAAGGATTTCTTTCTTATCGGGATCAGTGTTCCCCCATCTGCACTGAGGAGGGGAAATATGCATGGTGATGGAAGAGTGTAGACCGCTTTCAGTGAGTCGAAGAAGGTTTTCATATAATTAGTGTAGACGAAGGATGACACATGTTAGTGGAGATAATGCAATAGACGTCACAGGAAATAAAACGAGAAAAAAACACATAAACTAGTAAAGAAGAATAAATGACTGAACATTCTACAACTGAAGGACATTAGAAGAAAATATACACAAGTGAATGTAAGATTAATGTAAAATAATACATTAAAAACATTCGCATTGAGTTGAGTCAAGAACTGACATCACTGATGTCGGGACATTCCCATACGCGCCCCGTCCTCATCGTCAACAATCAGTGGCGAGTCCCTTGCAATTGATGCCAGTCAAGATCTGATTATGTGTCCGTCTGGCCTTTCATCTGTCTGATCTTACCTGGTCATTTCCCAACACACCAGCATGCCCCGGGGAAAAGATGCAACGGATAATTCCTATCCTAGAGTTTATAATAGAAGCATGCAGCTCTGCAAGAAGCATACACCCTGCTCAGCAACCTCTGTATGAGTCTGTTACAATCACAACACGTGTGTGCTGTGTGTAACAAAGCCAGCGGAATGCCGCATTGACTGACTTCACCTTCATTCTCTTACCAGATGTTGCGTCACCATATGCCAGGATCTCCTGCAACAAACTCTGTCAGTAACCATGGCAATGAACACCACCTCACTTCTTATGCCTCTTAACACAGAACCATAATGTAGATGTTTACATCACCTGGGAGCGAAATGTCGTGTAATGCATGTTGCAACTCCCATTCAGCACTGACTGCTAGTCGATTCCTACACTCCGGATCCGTTGTGATTATGAAATTTTTACATTCTATCTGATATTCTGTCCCATCCCTCTCCTCTCCCAATGTTTAAAGCATACACGATTCTCTAATTGTGTCCTTTGCCTGAGCGACCCATTATTTTCCTGTTATTAGCCTATGACAGCTATGTCCAGGACTTCACACAGAAGGTAGGTACTGCTTATCCGCGGCAGCTCGGAGATATGATTTAGTCAGCTGCACCTTCGTATACCTTCAATCAATTGTTGGCACAGCCTGGATGTATCGCATGCACACTATTGCGTGTCGCTTATGCATCCCGGGATCACCCATATAGCTTCTTTCTGTATGCATTCTACTTTCACTGGCTGACTCTTTGACACCTCATATAGACATAATCCATACTCAGTTACTGAGATAATCAGATGTTGACAGGGTATGAACAATAATAGTGTTCCATTGTCAGTACTATCGTAAACTTCAGTACACAAAGTCCAATCTTATATCTAACAACCATATCTTCCTTGCGATTCCTAAATGACAGACTTCTGTCAAATGTGACTCCCAGGTACCGCAGACTGCCCCCCTCTCTCTCTCTCTCTCTCTCTCTCTCTCTCTCTCTCTCTCTCTCTCTCTCTGTCTCTCTCTCTCTCTCTCTCTCTCTCTCTCTCTCTCTCTCTCTCTCTCTGTTAATATTTCAGCTATTTATTGTAAGATCTGGGACGTTAGCCTTAACAATCCAATTGTTCAGAGAGCACCATAACACAGACCGCTTATCTGGGTTAATTACACCATGCAACTCTGTGCACCAGTCAATCATTTTGTTTACTGACTAACCAACAAAGAAATAGGCTATTTGCAACACATTAAACAAAGTGTTAGACATGATTGTGTGCTACCACTCTATCTGTTCAATATGTACAGAGAAATAATAATGGTTTCCATAAAAGGCACACTCACGACTACCAGTGGTGGACATAATGTAAACTACTTGCGTTATCTTTGCGACATGGTTTTGATCGCTGAAAAAGAGGTGAGGGAGAAATTTCTTAGAACGACATCGATATAATTATGAACTATGGAAGCGAATCATTGACAATAGCAAACTAGTGAGGAATTATGTGCAAGCCGCAGAGATGAGGTTTGATAGAAGAATGCCAAGAACACATTAGAGAGATTAAACGGACATTGAGAGATCTTGAAAGACGTTAACTCACACAGAGAACCGATTGATCGTATTAGTCCACAAACATTTGGGATGTAATGAGAAAGGACAGCTGGAGTTAGTCGTGACAACGAGAAAGACGACGGTGATGAGAAGGCATGGGTGAGACCGAAATAAGCGATTCTGACCAGTTTGTCATCGCTTTCATGGGGGAAGATCGGTGTCTGAAATTATTGGAAGTACACGAGACAGACATGATAACAATCTCTACTCGAGACAGACTATAAGAAGAAAATACTGTTTCCCTACTGACTGATTTCGTATTCAAGATTGACATGATAAGTGATTATTTGACAGATAACATTGTCCCAGGCGGATATACTCAGCTTTCATTGCTCTGAGGAAGCTGGTTCCCTTACTATGGACGGTTATTCAGGAGAATGTGTTTGGCGTATATCTGCAGCAAAATTGGAACCCGTTACGTACAAATATTTCATCAGAATGTTTCCACAACTGTCCAACACTTACCGGACGCACCGTCCCATATGCTCGCAGCCAGGATTACACATTACAGCTGAGTATGTTTGAATGGTTGTACACATTATATTACTAACTATAACTCCACTAATCATCTATTGAATGTACTTCTACTGTCAGGTCTACTGACTGTACTTTAACTTGTCATCTATTGACTATACTTCTATTAATCACCTACTGACTATATGTGTACTCTTCATGCTCTGGCTAAATTTATACTAATTATAAATTATCTACTGACTATGCTTTTACTAATAATATGATGACTGCAATAATCAACTGAATATACTTCTGGCAATCATCTACATAATATACGTACTTTTATTAATCATATACAGAATATACATCTATTAATCATGTACTCTCTAACTTCTATTATTGTTTATTTACCCGTACTAAGTAAAATATACTTCAACTATTGTTAACCTACATACTGTATTTCAATTAATTTTAATCTACTGACTATACTTCAACCTACCATCTAGTGACTATATTTCTACACGTCATCTACTGACTATACTGCTACCAATCATCTACTGAGTATATGTATAATATTTGTCTTTATAATATACTTCTAACAATGCATCAAACATACAACAAGTTAGAATCTATAGAGGAGCTGAGTGCAACAGCGACCACTTCCTCTTTGGGCAAAATTTAAAATAAAACTTAAGAGAGCTTTCTATGCTAAACTACAAAGATTACACCCAACATATAACAGAGAAAAACTACAAGAAATTACAGTCAAAGAGAAATTTACAGATGAAATAAAATGTAAACTTGAAGTTCTACAAAACCCGTTGGAGGAAAGCGTTGACCAAACTTGGCTGAACATCAAGAATACAATTCAAACTACCGCAGAAGAATGCCTCGGTGTGTTAACCACGCATAAAAAGATGGTTCAATAAAAAATGTGAAGAAGCAGTCATTAGGAAAAAGAATGCCAGACAGTTATGGCTAAATGACATCAACAACATCCAAAAAGGAAGAGCAATATAGAAATGATTGTAGAGAGGCTACAAAAATAGTTCGACAGTAGAAGCGAGAATATATGAGTAATATTATCAAAGATATGGAAACTAATCACCAGAAAAACGAATCCAGAAAGTTTTTTTTAAAGAACTGAAGTCAATGAAACGAGGGCACCAACACAAAACATATGGTTTAAAAGACAAAAATGGGAATATGATGAATACGAATGGGAAATGTGAGGAAATGTGAGGAAAGCATAATTTGTTGAATTACTAAATTGTGAAACTCCAAGTAACACTTTCCCACAGGAAGAGGTTCTAACGTGTGAACCACAAATTGAAGAACCTGCATTTGAAGAAATCCTATATGTAATCACACGACTTAAAAACAATAAGGCAACTGGGGCTGATGGAATTGCTGCTGAATTTATAAAGGCGGGAGGCCATGCATTACATCTAAAGCTATACGAACTAATAATAAAAATCTGGAGAACAGAAGAATTACCTCATGACTGGAAAGAGTCATTACTGATACCTATATTTAAGAAAGGAGACAAGTTCCAGTGTGAAAATTATAGAAGAATATCACTACTGTCCACAATCTATAAGATACTATCCGCAGTATTAAATAAATAGACTAAAACCATATTCAGAAGACATATTAGGTGACTACCAGGCAGGTTTTAGACAAAACAGATCAACAGTAGATCAGATATTTATCTTACGACAAATAGCCGAGAAAAATTAGGAATATAAAAGAAATCTTTATCAACCAAGATAAGACAGAATATATGGTAATTTCAAGAGAAGGAATGGCTAAAAACTCTGGCCAGATACAAATAGATAGTATGACCATTAAAATAACGGAAACATACAAATACCTGGGTACAATCAACTGATCCAAAATCAAAAGGGAATAAATACAATCTATAATCAATTCTGGAAATAAGATATACTATGCACTACAACATCTACTAAAATCAAATGCACTGTCTCGTAACACCAAGATCACAATATACAAAACACTGATCAGACCAGTTGTGCTGTATGGCTCTGAAACCTGGAGTACAACGAAAGGAGACTAAGCCTTGCTACACACATTTGAGAACAATGTTGTAAGACGTATCTTTGGACCCATTAGGGATACACAAAGTGGAGAGTGGAAAAGAAGAAGTAACAAAGACATTTATGATCTGTTTAAGTCCCCGCTAATCACTGATATCACGAAGGCTAATAGACTACAATAGCTGTGGCATATAGAAAGAATGGAAGATAATAGGGAAACAAAACTCGCTTACACTCAGGAAATAAATGACCGTAGACCCCGAGGTAGACCAAGAAGACGGTGGAGAGATAATATATATACAAACCTACAAGCACTTGGAATCAGCGACTGGCAAGAGAAGGTCAACCAGAGAGACGAGTGGAGACGGATTGTATCTGCAGAAAAGAACCTCAATGGCTCGGAAAGCTGAAGAAGAAGAAGATAATATACTTCTACTAGTTGCCTGTATAATATACGTCTGCTAGTTGTATAAATAATATTTTTCTGTTAGCGCCGAACGTTGGGCGGCGCTTATCAAACCCGACACCCCACATTGTGCCAACGGCTTCGGACGGAAGAGCACAATTGGGTGGGTAGAAGCCTTACCCTGGTGCGAGGAAATGCAAGCTAAAGACAAAATGTCATGACAGGGCAGACCAGGCCCTTAGCCTTGGATGGCGGCTGGTCTAGGATCGAAGCTCCGACAGGCGGACAGTTAGAGCATTGCTTTGCTGATCCGGCAGCTTCTGCAGCTTGTCTTGTTCCAGATGTAGGGGTGTTACCTTTCCTCTGGAGTGAACTAGGCAGGCCGAGAGAGGGATCATGCTGCATGGGCAACACATGATCTCTATAATTTAACTCCGGCTTTGTGCTATGGAGAGGCAATAACTCCATCCCTGGACTTAACTGGTCTCGGAATCAAAGCGAGGGGCAACTGTTGCCACGCGTTGCCTCTTATGGTGGGAGGCACCTACAGGTGTCACTGATCAGCTACCACCGCCACACCCCCGGCCAATTGGGTTCTGATCCGCCACAGCCTGCCTGCTTCAATGGGTGCTTGGGGATAGGACAAAATCTGAATCGCAGGCTGTAAAACCAGTGCACCAGGTACAAATAAAAATAAAAATAGAAACCTCAAGATATGGCTTGCAACCTGGAACGTGAGAACCATGTGTCCAGGATTTTCCATTGACTTGATCAATATTGACGATGTGAGAAAAACGGCTGTGATTGATGCCGAACTCAATCGTCTTAACATTGATATTGTGGGCCTGCAGGAGACTCGCCTCGCTGAGGAAGGGTCACTCAGGGAAAACAATTACACCTTCTTTTGGAAGGGTAGAGGGCAGGCAGAAAAAAGGCAACACGGTGTGGGATTTGCAGTGAAGAATTCGCTACTGGGAATGGGACGCAGAGGTGTTTCCAAGGCACCAGGGCCGGGTTATATACTGGCCAAGACCTATTGACGCGTCCTCGTCGAGCGTCCTGGGCAACAGGTCCCTTTGGGGTCCTGGCTAAAGTCAATAGGATCGCCGATTCCTCCGAAGTCAGAGAGTGTCTGCCTGTACGGCGAGGAACCACCAGTCTGCACACCAATAAGCCAGACATGGGACAACGGATACTCATGCAAACCTCAGGTCCTGTATGACATCACACTGATGTTGGACAACAGGATGTCTTCATCCGACATACAGGACTTCGCGTTGGAGCTCAAGCCAACGAACACAAGCAAGCAAGCAAGCTACTGGGAATGATTGAAATTCTAGCAGGAGGAAATGAAAGACTATTATCCCTGCGCTTGGCAACCTCTTGTGGTTTTGCTACCATTGTTACTGCATATGCACCAACACTCGATTCCTCTGATGATGTGAAGGATTCGTTCTATGAGGAGTTAGACTCCGTGATCAAGGCAGTTGCAAAATCTGACTACATTTATATGCTCGGTGATTTCAATGTTCGTGTGGGCAAGGACACGTGTTCAAGGCCAGTGTGCCTTGGAAAATACAACATCGGTCACATGAATGAAAATGGGCAAAGGCTGCTGGAGCATTGCACCAGTAATGACCTATGTATTAGAAACTCCTTTAAAAAAAAAAAGAGATGCATAAGGTCACATGGAAACATCCAAGTTCCGGCCATTGGCACGAGCTGGACTTCATCATCACACGGAGACAACATCTGATCCATATATCATTGACTCGAAGTTACCACAGTGCTGACTGTGATACGGATAATACTTTGGTTGTTGCAAGGGTTAGACTGAGATCAAAGAGAATCTACACAGCTAAACACAAATCTAGCCCCAGGATTAATATTATTAACACACACGATCCTGAAAAGTGCTTTCAGTTTCAACAGCAACTTGAAGACGCTTTCGCTGATAAACCAGAAAATTGTACAGTAAATGAAAAGTGGGGTCAACTTAAGGAAACTCGTTATAAAACTGCCATAGGGGTTTACGGCACTGTGGATCATAAGAGGCAGGACTGGTTTACGGCAAACAGCGAGACTCTGCAGCCCTTGATTGATAAGAAGAAGATAGCTCTCTTTAGAAACAAGGAAAGACCAACGCGTAACACTCTGAGTAAGCTAAGGCAAGCTAGGAAGGACGTGCAAAAGGCTGCCAGGCAGTGTGCAAATGATTATTGGATCAAGTTATGTGAGTCCATTCAAATCGCAAGTGATAAGGGAAACATAAGAAGCATGTATGAAGGAATAAAGAAAGCCTGTGGTCCAGTGATCAAAAGAAGTGCACCATTGAAAACCTTGACTGGAGAAATCATCACTGATAAGAAACAGCAGATGGACAGATGGGTAGAGCACTATTTGGAGCTTTACTCAAGTGAGACCAAACTAGCGGATGATTCCCTCAACGCCATAGAGGCTCTACCAACTCTTGACCACCTGGACACAATTCCCACCATAACAGAAGTTAAGTGTGCTATAAATGAACTTGCATCTGGCAAGGCTCCAGGTAAGGATGGGATTCCAATAGAGTTTATCAGGAGTGGGCAAGACACACTCACTCGACAGATCCAACAGCTAATAGAGCTATGCTGGCGAGAAGGGCAAGACCCACAGGATTTCAAAGATTCAAGCATCATAACACTGTACAAGAGCAAGGGCGATCGGAGCGACTGCATCAACTATAGGTGTATCTCACTTCTGTGTATTGTTGGAAAAGTATTTGCCAGAATTGTTCTGCGCAGACTTCAAGTCCTAGGAGATCAAGTCTATCCCGAATCACAGTGTGGCTTTCGACAGAACCGGTCTACCATTGATATGATATTCTCATTGCGACAAATGCAGGAAAAATGCCGTGAACAGAATCAACCACTGTTTATTGCCTTCATCGACCTCACAAAGGCATTTGATTTGGTCAGTCGTGAGGGTCTGTTCAAGGCACTAAAGAAGATTGGCTGCCCACCAACTCTTCTGTCCATTGTGGAATCGTCCCACACAGGCATGAAGGGTATAATCAAGTTTGATGGTGCAACTTCTGAAGAGTTTGAAATCAAGAACGAACGAACGAACACACTTTATTTTCAAAGGGTTAAGAATTGGGCACGCAGGCCCGTCTAACATTCTGCCCTTCTGCCCTTGAGTGGCGTTAAGCAAGGTTGTGTACTAGCTCCCACCCTCTTTGGAATATACTTTTCACTTCTACTGAAATATGCCTTTCGTGATCAGGATGGTGGTATATACATTCACCCACGCTCAGATGTTGGCCTGTACAATGCTCAGAGATTGAAGGCCAAGAGCAAAATTAGGAGGGTACTGATCAGAGAGTTGCTTTTTGCAGATGATGCTGCAGTTACGACCCACTCTGAGGAAGAATTGCATTGTCTACTATCTGCATTCTCCAACGCTTGTTCTGAATTTGGTTTAACAATTAGCAAAAAGAGGACACAGATATGTCACAAGGACACACGGGGTACCATCAATCTTTATTGACGACGCCGAACTAGAGAAGGTAGACTATTTTACATATCTAGGGTCAGAATTATATAGCAAATTATCCCTAGATCAGGAAATCAACATCCGGATTGGTAAGGCAGCAAAAACAATGAACAGGTTAAGAAAAAGAGTGTGGAAGAACAGGAAGCTTACTACCAAAACAAAAGTTCTTGTCTATCAAGCATGTGTCCTTAGTACTCTTCTCTATGGCAGTGAAACCTGGACAACTTACTCACACCAAGAGAAACGTTTAAACAGCTTTCATATGCGGTGTCTGCGAAGAATTCTTGGTATTAAGTGGCAAGACAAAATCACAAATACTGAAGTATTGGAAATATCAGGCTGTGTGACAATTTATTCCATGCTCAGTCTTCGTAGACTTAGATGGATAGGACATCTTAGGATGGATGATGGTAGAATACCAATGGACATCTTTCTGGTGAATTACAGATGGGTAAGAGATCTCAGGGTCGGCCTCTACTACGATACAAAGATGTGTGTAAGCGGGACATGTTTGATACAGGCATTGATAATGCACACTGGGAGCAAGTCGCCGCTGAACGTGTTGCATGGAGGGCAAACATCAGAAATGGAATAAAGACAAAGGAGAAAATTATTGTAGATAAGTCAAAGACCGAGCGTGTGAGACGTAAGATGGTGCATGATGGTGGAAATAACCACGCGTTCACATGCACCCACTGTGAACGAACATTTACAGCGCGAATTGGCCTTACCAGTCACATTCGCTACCGCCATGGGTAAAAGTTATTATGCCTTTTTGAAGCACAAACTATCGTCTGTCAAGACGGCAAGGTGTCAATGCATGTAAGTTGACTATATTATATTGTCCTTCCAGTTGTCATTATTATATACGTTTACTATTGTTTGACAATCAAGACTGATGATGACCATTTATTCCATCCAGTGGGGTTGAAAGTATGGAGTTGCGAGTTATAAGATGGCTGGTTAGGCCTACTTTGGCTCGAAATGTTCTTTCACCGTGTGGGCAAAGAATGCTTGACGTTCCAGGAGAAGGATCTCCTGTAGTGGTATTTCTGTCCAGCCTTTTTTTTCCACAGCTCTTGCAGTCCTGTTTGCTTCACAAGTGACTGCTTCCTTGCGTTGTGATGTACGCCACGAATTTCGGTCTTTGACAGCAGTCTCCCAAGTGTCATGATGAATTCCAAAAGCTTTTAGTGAGATCTTCAAAACGTGTTTAAAGCGTTTCCTCTGACCGCCCTGGGAGCGTTTACCACATTTCAGCTAGCCGTAAAAAAATTTGTTTAGGGTGCCTGTGATCCGGCATGCGAGTCAACTGACCAGCCCAGCGAATCTGATTCTTCATTAGTACAGTGTGGATACTGGGCATTGACGCTCTTTCTAGGACTTCAGTGTCTGGTATCTTGTCGTGTCATTTAATCTTCAATAGCTTCCCAAGGCAGACTGTGTGGAAGTGGTTTAATTTCCTAGTATGTCGCTGGTAAACAGACCAGGTTTCACAAACATATAGCATTGTGGATAATACGACTGTCTTGTAGACTTTCAGCTTTGTTTGCAGGCTTATTCCATTTCTGTCACACACCTTCTTGTACAGTCTGCCTTAGGCCGCACTGGCCTTGAAAATTCTTGCATTCACTTCGTCATCAACTTTGCCAGCTTGGGACACTGTTCTGCCAAGCTAGGTGAATTTGTCCACAGCCTCTAGTCTATACAATACATCTCTACTAGTTGGCTATATACTATACGTCTACTGGTTATCTCTATAATATACCTCGATTAGTTATTTATATAATATTCTCTGAATAGTTGTCTGCGTTATATACTTCTACTGTTGACTAAAAACTATACGTCAACTAGTTGTTAATAAAATGTGCATCTAGTTATCTATAGAATATGCTTCTAATATCTGTCTATAAAATATACATCTTCTAGATTTCTATACAATATGCTTCTACTAGTTTATACCCACGTGCCTCACTACTGACGCATTGTATTGTAAACAGAGCAAGCTCGCCCTCCCGTTCCTGTTCCTCGTGAAAGAATTGTAAGCCTGAAAAACCAGACTCGCGATGATGCTGCGCGAGTCTCCAGATATAACGCCCAGTGCTTCAGTTCCCGCCTTGAAGACGGGAAGGAAGTGGAAAGTCGTCAGCGCAGTCGAAGAAGCCCAGGCTACAGTCCAGCTGAGGGAGGTAATGGGCCACATCAGGCTAAGCAAGCAGGGGTTCGGATTCCAAGACAATGATCCGATGTGGTTGAAGGCGACGGCCAAGGAACTCAGGGACCTGGTGATTAAGGAGATCCGCAAGGGGGAAGATGACGAAAGAGTCCGCAAGGCTGCCCAACAGGCGCAGCAGGCGCAAGGGGTGTCATGGGAGGCGGTAGTGCGGAGATCCATTACGTGGAATGAGATCTGGCGCATGGCACCGCTGCGTCTATGTTTCGTCATCCGATCTCTTTGCGATGTCCTGCCATCAGGTGCCAACTTGGTCAAGTGGGGGAAAACCACAGACCCGTTCTGTCTCCTCTGTAAGAAAGCCCAGATAGTTAAGACAGAGGAACACGCGCTGTATGGTTGTAAGGTCGCCCTGACCCAAAGGCGGTATACGTGGCGGCAAAACAAGTCCTGACCGAGTTGGCCGCCATAATGGACGTGGCACGAATGAAGGCAAACAGAGAGGAGTACAGACCGAGGACGATGGAAATTTCCTTCTTCCGAGAAGGGTGAAAAATGGTAAAGATGACGACTTGCCGCTTGCTACCGTCTTCGACGGTGCTGGGGACTGGCAACTGACCGTAGACCTAAAGGTCCGTGGCAAATTCCCTGAGGTGATCCGAAAATTTAGCTTGCTTTTTAGCTAGCTTGCTTTATTGCACCCACTCCCATACGAATCTGGCTACGCCTTGTACTTGTGTCGTTACCCAAAATGACGTGCTTTACTGTAAGACTAGTTTGTTACAGTGAATACACTACATTTTCGCCAAAACATCAAAGAAATGTCGCCGCTTTCGATGATTTAAGTTGCTTTTTGACCTATCAAAGATATATTCCTTGGGTGGGGGTAAATATAAGACGGCAGGAAAAATTTCATAACGATGCAACAGACAGTTTTCAAAATAATTGATCGTGAATGACGGCATGCATTTTGACAGACTAAAGTGTTTTTTTGTTTATTTTTATTTAATAAACCTCTACTAGTTGTCTATAGAATAAACATCCGCTAGTTCTCTATATATTTATATTAGTTGTTTATGTAATATAATTCGATAAGCTGTCTATATAATATACTCCGACTTGTATTTTTTTTTTAAAAATATACTATCCTTCTGCTGGTTGTTTACATAATATACATCTGCACGCTGTCTATTTAATATATTTCTACTAGTTGTCTATATTATATACTCCGACTATTTGTCTATATACTATTCTACGACTAGTTGTTAATATAATATCCTTCAGCTAGCTGTGGGATACTATAATTAGTAGAGCTTGGACGTTTGACAAGTCCATGGTGGGTACTATCCACCAAGTATCCAAATATATAGCCCTATGTGACGTATGTTGGTGACGTCACAAAAACGAAACACATTTTTTCAAGAGAAATAACTTATGAACAAATAATCGATAGTTTGGTTGTTTGTTGTTGTTTTTGTTGTTGTTGCAATATTAAGTCCCTTTGTTGGTGGTGCGGTGGTGCGGCACCTCCGTGGTGTGGCACCTCCGTGGTGTGGCACCTCCTCTATAGTGACGTAAACGTCACCTCATTTGTGAATGTTTGGATTGGATAGGTCGATGTTTTGGCGGGAAATTCTGCTCCACTCAGGGGTGGAGGGGAACTAGGAGTGAAGTCTTCGCACATACTTTTCATATCTTTGCCTTGTTAACGTCGCTGTTTTGGCGGTCTACTTAGGGGGTGGTGGATACTTTCCATTACGTATCCGCCTTCTTTGCGATTATGTTACGTCACCAGATTAGCCTAACAACCGGAGCCTCCGCAAATCATTGGAGTGTCTTTGGCTTGTTAGATCGATGATTTGGCGGGCATATTTAAAAGTCTGGTCTGCTAAGTGGGTGGCGGTGGATTATTTGATAGATAATATCCACCACGTATCCGCCTTCTATGCGCTTGTGTAATGTCATAGGAATCGCCTAACAACTGGAGACTCCGCACCTCATGTTCTTATCTATACATTGTTACGGTCGAAGTTTTTGCGGGAATGTCTGATCTAAGTGGTGGGGGAGGAGAAAATAGGGGATCGGTCGTGTCCCACTTGTCAGGCCGTGCTGCCATGAACACAAGTCCCACCACCGATGAGAAGCACTGCAGTCGACTTCATGTGTTTTTTTTTCGTAACGTAACATAGCATAACCGACAGAATGCGATAGGCGGATAAACTACACCATCTGTTACACATCAAATAAGATTCATTTGTATAGCCCCACAAGCTGACCCGGCCCGGCTTCGCCCAGGTCCTGGAGGGGATCTATCTATCTATCAGTCTGTCTGTCTGCTTGTTTGTCTGTCTGTCTGTCTGGCTGACCCGGCCTGGCTTCACCCAGTCCCTGGTGGGGAGCATCTCATTTAATTCAAATAAGTAGTCATATAAGCTCTCCCGTTCCCGACTATCTGTCTGTCTGTCTATCTGTCTGTCTGTCTGTCTGACCGGGCCCGGCTTCACCCAGTCCCTGGTGGGGAGCATCTCATTTAATTCATATACGTAGTCATATAAGCTCTCCCGTTCCCGACCATCTGTTTGTCTGTCTATCTGTCTGTCTGTCTGTCCCGGCCCGGCTTCACCCAGTCCCTGGTGGGGAGCATCTAATTTAATTCATATACGTAGTCATATAAGCTCTCCCGTTCCCGACTGTCTGTCTGTCTATCTGTCTGTCTGACCCGGCCCGGCTTCACCCAGTCCCTGGTGGGGAGCATGTCATCTAATTCATATAAGTAGTCAAATAAGCTTCCGTTCCCGACTATCTGTCTATCTATCTGACCCGGCGTGGTTTCGCCCAGCTCCTGGCGCACAGTAACTTAAAAGAATGTCCTTCCACACACCATTCAATGAACACTGTAGAAAAAGATGGGTTACAATGTTATGCATTATGCATTATTTTTATGAAAACTTTGAAAATGCCTTAAAGATTATATCATTATTTATTATAACTCATATGCCTGAAAATAACTATAGACAAAGAGTTTAACAATAGTGCAAGTATGTCCAACAATATGACTATAAAGTATATAGAAATGTTATTAAAAGTTATGCCCCTTGAAATAACTTTTCTAGAGTGAAGTCCCCCTGCTATATAGACATTATATAATGAAAATGGAAAAGTAAATGTTATTAAATAAGTGGAAGATTTTACATTAAGAAATTATTATAGTCGGTTGCACAGGAATGAAAGGAAGACGTGTAGAAAATTTCATCTCAACTGGATGTACCGTTATCGAACGCATCCAATACATAAATCCCCACAAACACACAAACAAAGCCACATTCTGTTTTATAGATATAGATTTCCGACGATAAAATCCGCCGTTACAAATGGGTCGGGAAAATAATAACACTCGACAAGTATACATACAGTCGCAACCTGTTTGAACACTACCTCAGTACAGATTGCATGCCCCCCTAAAAATAATAATGGTAAATTATCTCAAACGACAGATAGTTAATAAACATTCCCATACGTATGGCACGTTACACCTTCCTTAGGTATTTATCATGCCCATGGTGTACATTGCCTCTGTGAGTCATGTATTGATTATTTTTCATGCGTATTAATGCTTATTGTTCGTTTGTTGTCTAAGATTAGCTTCATAAGTGATGTTGAATGAAATAATGTATGAGAGGAATTAGAGAAGAAGGGGAGAGTGTCAGATGGGCCTGCGTGCCCAATTCTTAACCTTTTGAAAATAAAGATTGTTGGTTGGTTCGTTCGTTCGTTCGTTATTTGGGGGTTGACCCGCCAGGGTCATGACCCCAGGCATTTTTCCCCTGTCGTGCGAGACGTTCGGTCGTTTGTGTTGTCCTTGTGTTGTTCCGTGTTTGTCCTTACCTGCGAACATGTCTGTTCCCAAGTCTCCCCTCCCTTGTGCACCCGGTGCTTTGTGCCCTCACAACATCCTAGCACCTGTGGTCGTGAGAATCAGCTTGTTCCCCTGCCACTACCTCCGTTCCCTCCGTTCGTCTTCATTGCCATGCTTCTTCTACGTGCCCTGTTCATGGTGCCGCACTCTGGGAAGCCGGTTCTTCCTCTGAGTTCCTCGACCCCTCTCTCTCGGTCTCTGCTGTTGAGTGTGGTTTTCGTAAGACGACTACCACCATGGCTACCATCTGACTTGGCTACTGCTACCGTGATGCGATTAAACCCACTGAGTTATGAGGTGCTTACTGTTTTATCTGGATAATCTCCCAGCATTGTCGCGACTTTGAAATCTTCTATAACGGACAAGAAAGGGATGACGAGCTTGCACTGTTTACATAATAGTGCAACATTGGTGAGACCGTGTGGATCTCCAAGACACTTTCTTATTTATTTCCTTATCTTCATCGCATTGCGTGCACTGTGCTTGTGCCTATATCGCATAACAGTAGAGCCCATAGGCGTTTCGGAATAAGCATGAATTGTGGACACTAGATGTTGAATTTGCCTATCAGTCTGCTTTTCTAGATGGCACGTAGACCGTTTACCGCTATTTCGTGTATTTCTGTTACCGCGTTCTTGTCCGTCAGGGTGGCATCGTTCACGCGGCCGAGACTCTTTACCGGCTCCTGTACCACAGTGAGAATTGCCTGCCCGGGAACCCTAAACAACCCTCTTACCCTCTACACTTCATTATCGACAGGAGTCTTGATTTCTTCAGCTTGAAGCTCATGCTGCACCAGCGAATCAGTTCATCTAGCCTGAGGAGGATGCTGCTGGCATCACTCTCCTTCGGTGTCATGATCGTTATGTCGTCCATTAAAGGTCTTCTTTGGCGACAGGGTTTGTCCCTCCCTGAGACTCGAATCGTGTGTGTAGCCGGATGCCGCATTCAGGATCACCCTAACTTGCACAGTTCGCTGCTACTGCACTACTCAGTGGGTCCTTAATTCCCCGAACTAACTAACTAACTAACTAACTAACTAACTAACTAACTAACTAACTAACTAACTAACTGACTGACTGACTGACTGACTGACTGACTGACTGACTGACTGACTGACTGACTGACTGACTGACTGACTGACTGACTGACTGACTGACTGACTGACTGACTGACTGACTGACTGACTGACTGACTGACTGACTGACTGACTGACTGACTGACTGACCGACTACATAACTAACTAACTAACATGTTCAAACCAGTCATAAGAAGAGTGTCATAAGCAGAGTCTGAACAGCATTGGGTGCCTATAACACAACAGCATGAAACAAATGTATCTGTATGTTAACTGATCAATCACCATGGGATGATTGATCGTCTTAAGTCACATTTCGTATCTGCCAATAGCATTTATAAAGTAGTTTTTCCATATACAACCCCCATTAATTTGATATATAATACAACATGTCTGCTACCATATTAAATATTTTAAGCCATGAATGTGACACACCTTTATTTCCAGTTTTTCGCCACCAGTTGTGTTTGGTCCATATCTATATTTTTTTTCTCAGGCACTGGATCTATTAATATGCAGTATTCTGTTCGTTCTGTTGTGTTCTTTAAATGACGTTTGAAATACTACGCTTCCCTACAGGTAGTCCAGTAGCTGTCATAGACTACAGCTACTGTCCAGTTGGACCTGGTGTAGTGGATGGCAAAATAATAACTGGTTCAACAGCAACATGCAGGTGTGTGTTAGAGTCGCCTGGGTTTCCTCCAGGACAAGCTCGATGGTACTCATACAACGGGAATAAAAGTCTGGGCAGAGATGACACTACTGATGGCTCTTCGATTTTGGTAATCGATACCAATATTTCAGGTAGGATTTAGCATGAGAAATCACTTTATAATAAAAGTAGATTGACTTCATCAAAGACATTGGACAATCACATGTAATGACATTATCTAGTGCCACACATCGGGCGCTGGAGCGACAATTACTCTTTCCCCACAACGTTTGACGGCAACCAGTGGAAAGATAATTATGATGCTAATTTTGAGGACTCATATTGAGCCCAGAAATAAAATGGAAATCGGAGGACAACCTAGTGAATATAACAGCTGACAGCTGAGAACTACCCAGGGCACCATTCGCTCTGGAAAAAAAAAACGTTGTTATCAACGTTATTATAAATAGTCTCATCTGTCAGGTTGCACTCTTGAATAATGCTGCCCTCCACTATCTTATACTGATAACTATTTATGGCATACGTAGCACAATTTCATGAAATGACCACCAGATACATTTAAAAATGTTCTGGAATCTTTAGGGAAAGAAAAGGCGTCATTAGAGAAAATTATACACACCAACTCATGCAGTAGCCTAGAGAATGTGAAGCCCAAGCACGTCAAACCCTCACAGCTCAACCAACTGCTTTGGAATTACCCTCAACCATGTAACTTTGCGGCAAAGTTAACATAATTTCTCCTGCTTCCTTTACTATTGCTCGGTTATACGTTACCAACCGACTGTATATAAATACATCTTTGGTGTCGAAGGCTGTAGCGATGTTCAGGTAATGCGACCACTTCAAATAGTTCAAATAGGTAAATGTACAAATCCAGATAGGAGAAACAATGTCCTTTCACAGTAACCCGATGATATTACAGTACAACTACGATTAACCTTCATCGTCTGGACTAGGGCAATGACGGATAGGTGTTTGGGTACTTTAATAACTTTAATAACAGCAGATGGAAGATGTATTAAGGGGTTAACTATAGAAAAGATCAGACGACGGCAGCATTTCACAAGATGACGAATTGTCAATGTAATTTTTCTCTGTAAATCTAGGTGAGGAAAATAGTTCTTATTATTCTAATCTCTTTTCCGATTATAATTATTAAAATAATATTATATATAACATTAATATATAATATAATATAAAATATTATATATATATATATATATATATATATATATATATATATATATATAATATATAAGTATATATAATATTATTTATATAATAATAATTCTTCTCCTATTAATCCAAACAAGATGTACGGAAGCGAATGAATCGTGAACCACGAGTGAGTGAGTTACTGAACTCAGGCAGACTGAGTCAAAACGTCGAGCAGAGTACTTGGAGTGTGAAGACTTGAGAAGAGTTTCATGGCCGCTACAAGAAACAGCGTCTGGCCTTTGTTTGATTAGCATTTAATGTTCCCCCAATACAATCATCAATACATATTTTGTACACGTGCATGCTCTTCGCAGGATGTGCTATCAACCCCAGCCCCAGGTTGATTTACAATGAATTTTTTCTTTCAGTTACACTTTAAACCCTTTAACGAGGATCTATTGGAGGGCAAGTCTGGTGCCAGCAGCCGCGGTAATTCCAGCTCCAATAGCGTATATTAAAGTTAAAAGCTCGCTTAGTGCATGGAACTCTAGGCTACCATTTGTTTGTAAAGAGTCACTGCACAAGACTCTAGGCTACCATTCGTTTGTAAAGAAAGAGTCACTATATTACGGAGTTTCCGGCTTGGGTCAAGGTGGCGGGACGTGTTTTCTTCCAACTTGACTAAAGACGGTTGATGGGCGGCTTGACAATCCGCCATCATAAAAACCCCAGCTGTTACAGAATCAGATTTCTGGCTCCAAATGTTTGACGCTTCGCACAAACATAGAGAGCCACGACTTCTGCCCTATGCGCCGCCTTAGGAACGAGAGGAAAGACAAGACAAGAATTTACCATTGCTTTCTGAACGAGGAGTTCACGCTGAAGTCCGACTGACCGGTGTAGGGGTTGAAACCGCTATTCCGTCATCAGCGCACCTGGAGTTTAAACGCACGCGCATTAATCCCAGCAGCCTCGTGAACCCTATAAAGTGTGAGAACAATGTTTGTGACTTGTTACTATGTTGTTATAGATTCCATTTATTTATCATAGATTAAAGTTAACATGTATTCTTCACATATTTAGCTGGGAAGAGTTTAGAATAAATGTCTGTGATATTCGTCACACACAAACAAAATCCTCATTTGAGTTAGATCAAACACATCAAAATGTAGGTCAACATGGCCTAATGTATAAGAATGCGTGTTCTTAAACATCATGTGTTGCTGATGCTGAGGTAAGCGGTTCAACCCCCAATACCGGACAGTTGGACTAACATGTTGACCTCTCGTCCTTGACTTGGGGACGTAAATTACAAATACCTCTGAATTCGTGTGGGTTCGCCAATTTCGAGGGACACTGGCAATAGGGAAAGCTAATCCACAGGTAAAATTTAGTCCAGCAGTATTTGAAGTAGTGTGTATGGACTACGCTAGTGACCTCTAGTGTTCAAAGCGAGCGAGCATTAACAAACACCCACAAATGTCTCCGTGTTTATAAGTTGTGTTTTTCTGTGTTTGCCGGCGCTGTGGTAAAGGAGTTGCGGATACAATTCTTTATCCCAGTTGCGGGCGATTGGGCAGCACACCGCCTTGCATTGGTTTTCATACAATGGTGTGAATACCAGTCTTTCAGAAATAAATAGGAAACTGCTGAACGTAGACTTGCCAGGAAATCTCAAACAAACCAAACATGCTGGTGTTGACTGCTGCGCACTGTAAAACATGCAACTAACTTGTTGTATTTGTTTGTTTGAGATGAAGGTTTGTCACCGCAACGGCTTAATTTACCGTATTTATGTTCTGTAAAACTGCATTAGTTTGTGTTACTTTATATTGTTTATATTACCACAACTTTACAGAGCTAAACTAATTGTATGCGTACCATAAAGTAAGCAGAAGGACGGCAGGGAAACATAGACCGTGCAGAAATGGTACTTTGGTATCGCATTGGGAAACAAATCCCAAACCCACGGCTATTGATGCAAACCGTTTCACGATTTAATCCTCGTGAGCTTTGCCGATAAGCGTGGGTGGTCATGTTTCGCAATATCACACGATCACCTTTGTCGTGGATCAGCTATGTGTTCTTATCTCGCCCATAACATATGGCCAAACCATACAAGTATTTCCTTCTCTGCTTCCCTTTTAATCTTTTCCACTTAATATTGCCATAATGGCGTGTCCAAAAATATTGACATTCTACGCCTAATTTTTCTAAACAGTTTACGCTTTTCATCTGTGTCTTGTAGAACGTGTTCATTTCAGAGTTTAGGCAACCTCAATGCCAGTCCATCTGACTTAAGAGTTAAAACCCAGTGTTCGAGAGTATTAACCAACCAAATAATCATTAAAGACGTTGTCTCGTGTTTCAGGTCAAAGCTACAAATGTGGAGCTGAGAGCCCCCTCAAAATCCGATTTAACTGGGGACCTGTGTACACACCAGTCTTTACAATCGCTACATGTAAGTTGGTTTTATTGTACGACCGCCACTGTATTGTTCACGTGGCATACTTTCTTCTGAGCATCACGTTGAAGTCTGAAGGATCCAAAACATGTTTAGAAAAAAACTACCAACATACTCTGCCGGTCTGCATGTCCTGAACTGAATTATGATCAGGTTACAATCTAATATGCTTTTCTGCATATGTGAAATATCAGTGCCAGTCCTGCACACAACGATGTCGCTTAGTAGCCAGCAATCTTGCCTGTCGACCTGGTAGTCATGTATTCGAATATTATTCTCAATTCAGGAATTCGTTTTCATTAACTTGGGACCCAATTTCAACAAAACATACAATGGGTACCAGGAAATATTAAGGAAAGTAAAGATGCAAACCACTTCACACATAAAGTTTCGATATATTTATAAATGTACTAGGTTGGTAGCAAATACCCAATAGCCCCAGGACGAGGAAACGGTCATTCACTAGTACTTCTAGATATTTTAAGTGTTGCATGTCCTTTGCAGGTTGATGTTGTTAGGCAATTTTACTTTCAGTATGCAAAATTCCAATCCTGTGTAGGATCTATTTAACACTGAATATCGTTCCTTTTTTCAAGCTCATCAGCTTAATTCCAGAGCCTGTGTGTAGATGTATAGGGTGTGCCATACATAACCAGGAAATAACGTTTGTGATTAGTTTTGATAAGTATGTTTGTACATGTTTGTACCGCATTTGAGGAGCGGCTGGCTGAGTGGCTAGAACG
The DNA here is from genome assembly GCA_014155875.1 of Cepaea nemoralis. Lineage (NCBI taxonomy): Eukaryota > Metazoa > Mollusca > Gastropoda > Stylommatophora > Helicidae > Cepaea > Cepaea nemoralis. The sequence goes on along the minus strand of JACEFZ010013988.1, from coordinate 389,683 downwards.
CCGGACTCTCCTTCGGGAGACCCGGGTTCGATCCTTCGGTAAGGTGTGGGATTTTTTTCTGTCGGGGGCAAAAAGAAAATTCCTAACCTGCACAGTTCGCGGCGACTGCACTAGCCAGGCGGCCTTAATTCCTCAGGCTCAGAGACCCCTCTGCCATACACCGCAATGTACTATATTGGCAGTAAATGACAGTTTTTTTTGTATGTTTTTAAATGACAGTTTGTTCAGTGGAACCATCATTATTGCAATACAAGAATTACCTTGCTGAAGGTCAGAACCCGCTGGAAACATTGTCTATCCCTCACTAGCTTATGGTAGATTAGTTAGGGACAATATAAATATACACTTAATGGTCAAATATAGACCGAGAAACACATAATTTCATCTGTGTGAAGTAAAGAATGAGGAGATAAAAGATCAATTCAACATAGAAATAACGGATTTGCTATATTGTCTTAGCTATACATTTTCCCTCAAGATGACATTGATCAATTTGAAATTTAGAAGAACTCAGTCAGACAAGCTGCAGAAACAACATTCCTAAAATTGTAGATGATAGGATGTAAGAAATAGATGATTGAATCATCTTAAAGCTAATGGAATTTACAAGAAATGATTAAAATAATCACGAACAATATGAGGTCCACTAGAAACTTAGGACATTGTGCACGGAGGTAATTAAAAGGTATCAACAACAATTCGCGAAAGGAACAGTATGCTATTTCACATAATAATGAAGGATCAACTATTTTGAAGATAGAAGTTCAAAATGCTCATAACCATATAACAAGGCAAGAGTTCGGGTCCAGACAACATCACAACATAAATGGTCATTGCCTTAGTAGAATTTGTAGGTGGAGGGATCGATTAACTCCATCGAAACATCAACATGTTCACGATAAATTCGCGAACAGTTTATAAGACACTCACTGACCGAAAGTAATGAGAAAAGGAAAAACAAACTTTCAAAATGTATAACCGCGTCTGCAACAACCCCAGCTGACATGGTGACAATAACTTATATAACTTATATACAAAAAAAGAAAGAAAACCAAAAACTATAAAGACAGAGGTTATATACATATTAACATAACTTGCATATTTCAGATGCAACACACAGATCTTAACATAACCAACACTACAAAAGCAGTTTGTACGGATATCTAGCGGATTCAAATCTGGTTGCAATGTCAGTAAAATAGAAAGGCAGTGAACAATGATGCTATTGGTGCTGGACTAGCATCGAATGATAAAAGGGTGATAGGATTGGACTACGATAATCGGAATGGCTTAGAAGCCTGCCTCTGTGTGAAGAAGACAGACACGAGTCATGCTATAGTGTCTTGCAGTTGATGTGGTAGGCTGTGAGTGCAACATTACACACGGAACATTGGAGACACATTGCAAGTTACCTGTAAATTGTATTGTTGGTCGTATATTTGTAAAGAGGGTCGTGATAACATTTTGTTTTAGAATGCTTGCCTGCCTATCCGGTGGTTATGTGGTCGAATCTCCATCGAGGCTGGAATTTTGTTTCAATGATTTTCTCTCCCATCTCGACCCAGCCAGACTGGGTACCAGGAAATTTCGGTGACGTAAAGTCAACCTGTTGGTTATGGTCTGCACTCTGCGGACATAGGCAGGTGATCTCTTCAGTAGAGACAATGGTATGGCCACCGGCTAGTACAGTCACTGCCCAGAAGGAAAGCAATGGCAAACTACTTTCTGCAAAACTTGCCAAGAAACCCTAACAACCATGAAAGAAAACATAATAAGAAAGAGATCTGCTGGCGAGACCCCTAAGCTAGGCAGATCAGATAACACTAGGGGAGAGTGTGACACAGGGACCAGTACTAGTAATCGTGACGAGTTAATCCCGACGGTGTTACCAAGGATATCCCCTGTGTCAGTCTAAGAAACAGAACGAGACTAGGAACGTGGAATGCGAGAAGTCTGTAGGAGGAAAGCTTAAAGTAGTATGTGATGAGATTGAGATGTTAAATATTCAAATTTTAGGAATGAGTGAACAACGCTGGAGAGGCAAGGGACATTTTACACATGAAAATTGAAGTCGTTTCATATATTCTCTTAGAGACGTCGGAAGCCAGAGCGGAGTGGCATTTTGTTTAGATAAAATAACTGCAAAAGCTTTAAAGGGATATAACCCTGTTAGTGATAGAATCCTCACTATCAGACTTAAAGGCCGTCTAAACAACACAATTTTCATACAGATAGATGCACTTACTTCAACAGCAGAGGAAGACGAAATTGAAGATTTTGACAGAACACTGCGTTACAAATAAGATTGGCCATAATGACATAACAATAGTAATGAGAGATTTAAATGCAAAAGTAGGTACGGGAAGAGCTGAAAATGAGAGACATGTTTTAGGGAAATTTAGATTCTAAAATAGAAATGAAACAGGTGACAAATTAATTGAACTTTGCACAGAAAATGAGTTAACGATAGCCAACACACTTTTTAAACCACACACAAGAAGGCTCTACACATGGAAGTCTCCGGAAAGCACTACCAAAAACCAGATACATTATATTTTAATACAAGGAAGAGGCAGATAAAGCATACAATCGACAAGCAGCCTACGAAGTGCGACTGTGATATAGATAATCTGTTATTTGAAGCAGATTTGTAAGTAAAACTCAAAAAGCTTCCTCGAGGAGCAAGGCCACTTCGTTTTGATCTCACAAAAATACCAGATGCATACAACGTAGAAGTGAAGCATCGTTTTTGGGGTATTGATGTATGTACAAAAGGAAATGACACCTGACGAGCTGGCAGTACAAGCTAGAGATATCTTGATAACTGCAGCCAAAGATTTAATTCCGACCAAGACTAAGCAAACTAAGCCATGGATTACATCACTCACATTGAAATTAATGAAACAACGAAGGGAACTGAAACAGAATAAGGAGGAGAAACCTATAACAGTAGGATGAACTATACATCTTTAACACGAGAAATAAGAGAGAACGCAAGAAAGGACAACAAGTAATATATACAAGGCTGCTGTATTAAAATAGAGCAATATCATAAGATTACGAAATGTTCAAAGAAATGAAGTTATTGACAAGAAAATGTCAACCTCAATTAAATGTTATTTGTGACAAGTTAGGAAATATTTTAACAGAATCTTAACAAATTCTAGTAAGATTGCAGGAATACTGCGGTGGAATGTACGATATGAATGACTGTGAGGATATGAATGTAATACATAAACCAATGACAGCAGATACAGAACATGAACCTCCATTAGATTAAATTGCATGGGCAATAAAAAACCTGAAGAATGGTAACTCACCAGGATGTGAAGAGTACCAGCTGAACTGATTAAAGCGGGGAAGAAGGAAGCATACAAATCTGTCAAGCATTATGTACACAGATATGGACATGTGGTATATGGCCAAAGGATTGGAAGAGTACTATCGTCATCCCAATACCAAATAAAGGGCATCCTGAAATTGTGCACCAACTATAGACTCTTGACCTGATCAGTCATGCAAGTAAAATTATATTAAAAATCATAATGGGAAGACTTCGTAATGAAGTTCGCCATCAAATCAAACCTAATATATAAAGAGGTTAGGAGACAGTACGAGGCGACCAATCGGCTGCAACAAGTGACAAAGCGCAACTGGAAAGCCAACTGAAGGACCTGGGATCACAGTTCAAAAGCATGTAGGAAGAAAAAGTCAAGACACAAGAAAAACAGATAACGGCCGTTCAGGGCATCCTAGACGAACTGAAGCAAGTTCAGCAGAAGATTGAGCAGGATGTCGCTCGAATAGCTGCTATTAAAGGCTGAGACAGACGAAACTCTATCAAAATATCAAGAAGAGAGAGAAAAGACAGAAGAAACTCTTAAATAGATCCAAGAAGAAAGAGAACAAATAGAACTGCTCAAGTCTCAGAAATAAACATCCGAACCAGAAAATGCAAGAAATAGAAGAAGAAATAAAAATTGATGAAGAAGGCTACCCAGACCAAGACCAAGTGTGTAGGGCGTGAATCATGAATCATTTATCATGATTCTGTATGAATCTGTATCGCTCTCCACCAAAATCGAACTGTCGAGACCACACGCAAAATCAATGAAGACCGAGAAGATTCAAAGTCAACCCATGACGGAGAAATAGGTGGAACACCAGTAGAGACGACTACCAGTAATCATCCCTGAAGGAAAAATCACCATATGACAGGGTGGGTACACAATTACGCCAGGCCTCAACAAGTGCGCGACTCTGTCCAAACATGAAAAACTACAACCAGAGAGTAACGAACACAGACAACCAATCAGAAGCCAGGAAGCCGAAAAAAGCAGTCCAGTCTACAAAAGACTTAACACAAACTACACCATAAAGGCCCCAAATACAACGATATCAATACATTCGATGGTTGAACGGGGCCATTTGTCTCAAGAGTTGGAATTAGAATTGGAGCGGCAATAGAGAGGAAGAGCAGCAAAGCCCCTATGAATTAGACAGAAGAATCAGTTTGTCTGCCAGACGTCGTGCTGTGCCTTACGAAGGCATAGCTCGTGACATAAATCAGATTTGTCGCCGAGGAATTTAAAAGCTCATTTAAAAAAATTAGCAAGGTACAAGAGGAACATGATGAGATGTGATGAGATGAGATGAGATGATGCTTCTTTAGTACTCAGCCCAAATTGATGTACTTCGGCCCTATCTAGCATCAGGAAAAAGTTAAATGTTTGCAGCGCTATCAATTCTACTCAAGAATCAATGTAATTAAAGTGATGTGCTAAATCTAGTCAAAGAAGCAAGATTTTGGACAGGAGAACGTCCGGTGGGGTCCAAGTCTTCGGCCAGGGAAAGCAGAAACAAAGGATCCAGACAAAACGTGAACGGAAAACGATAAGTGACTGCATTGACCGTGACAGGGTCCGAACAAGTAGAGTGGGTGTCAGTTAGAATGGGCTCTCAAAGCTCTATAACCTAGAACAATGCACTGTCAGGTCATTCTACACTGGCATTCTATCAGCTGCTAACATCATCAAATGTTGAAAGTCCTACGATGCAGCGTATCACCTCATTTTACAGAAATGATCTCCAGCACATATTGTCCGAGTCAGATGTAGCCCTCGAGTAAAGCTGAATTACACAACATCACTGCAAAGGGATATCCGAAATGGTAGTTATAATTTATGTAGAGAGATTGCAGACGAAGAATACAACGACAATTAACACTGAACCGATGTGCATGCTTAAAATTGGAGAGAGTAGTAGTTAAATTACACTATCCTGCAACATTACAGCCTATAGTTGATAGCCTGAATTACTTGGTGTTGGAGAGAGTCTTGACGGGTATAGTGACAATCCGGAAATCTCAGAAAAGGCTAGACACACGCCAGGTAACGCCGATCGAGCTGGCTGTTCTATACCAGAAGCCACAAACACTATGTTGCACTATTTATGCCTGACATTTCGGCGCATCACATCAGGTGCATTCTGCAGAGTTACATTTCATATAATGTAAATATTACTTAAGCTGAAAGAATTAAAACAGATGGTCTCTGAAATATCAATCAATCATGTGCCATTCCGGAAAGCGTGGGCGGTCATGACTCGCCATTTCATTCGATCACCAGAGTCGTGGATCAGCTCAGTGTTCCTGTCTTGTCCATGCCATGTGGCCAAGCCATCCAGGTATTTTCCTCTCGGTCTTCCTCTTGATCTGTTCCCTTCAATCTTGCCAGCTGTCACTAAGTTCTCCAATCCATGTCTTCTCATAACATGTCCAAAACATTTTGACTGTCTACATCTAATTTCTCTAATCAATTTACGATTTTCATTTGTCTCCTGTAGTACTTGGTTATTGGTTATTCTGTCTGTCCATGGTATTCTTTGCATTTTCCTCAGAAACCACATTTCTGCAGCCATCAGATGTTTTTCAGCTTGACTGCACATTCTCCAAGTTTCACATCCATACAAAAGAACAGGCTCTATGTATCCCCTCAACACTCTTTTCTCGTTTCAATTGACATCTTTTTATTGGTCAGAATGTTTTTCATCTTGCTAAAGGCTACTTTCGCCATGGCGATTCTTGTTCTAATCTCTTCAAGGCATCTCCCATCAGATGTTATGACTGTTCCGAGATAATTGTACCGATTCACTTGTTGAAGAATATTCCCATTTACTTGTATATTACATTGTGGTACTTCGTTCTTCCTAGTGACGACCATAACCTGTGTCTTCTTACAATTTAATTCTAACCCCAGCTGCTCACTGTGTACAACAACTGCGTCTACTAATTGTTGTAGATCTTGTGCATTGTCTGCAATCAATACTGTATCATCTGCATATCTAATGTTATTGATGTTTCGTCCTCCAGTGCTGATTCCATTTATATCTTCTACATTCCTGAAAATATTTTCACTGTATAGGGAAAAAAGATCTGGAGACATTACACATCCCTGCCTAACACCTCTTTTAATAGGTTGATATTGTCCCACTTCATTATCAATCCTTATGGCAGCTTGTTGTTTCCAATATATGTTTTTTATCAGTTAATGTCTTTCCCATCAATTTGTAGATCTGCAAGCATATCCACCATGTGCTGAAATATGCCAGGCAATAAATTGTGCAACATATTATTTGTGGCCTCTGTATTTAAATTCAATAAGGGAATACATTGTTTTGAACGTTGTGTACCATTCGAGAATTGAGGAGCAGCACATCTTCAAGGTGGACAGGTACTGCAAGTTGATCGCCAGCAGTACCTGATCGCCAATCTGAGACAGGACTGTTATGCATTCAGACCGATCGCTTTTTATAGGCTCAAGGTATTCGGTTTCCAGTTATGCATACGATTTGCTTAAGCAACTAGGACTGACAGGACAAATGAAAACTAGGGTGTATATCTGCTGGGTGAGAGAGAGCCTTGTGCTGGCCTTGGAACAACCGAAATGACCTATGGAAAACAATGACTCAGTAATACTGCCCATGGCTTTGTCTTTAGATCGCAGCTTGGACGGGTTCCCACACAGAAATCAATAGAACATGCGTCTGTATTGTCTCATGCCGGTATACTAGCTACACTGTGAGGTAGGATTGTTGCACCTGAGCCGTGGAAGCTGCAGAGTGGAAGTGTCACATCACACGAGACATTAGGATAGTGTAAGCAGTCGCCATTACACCATGCGAGAGTCATTTTCTGCTGCAGACACGGATGTACCCTCTTCCACGAAATTGTGAAGAAATTAACAGAGGTCGGAGTATTCTTCAAAAGGGTGGGGACAGCTTCTGGCGACCAGAAGTCTCCTTTTGTGTTTATTTCACAGCGGAGTTTATACACCTAATACTTGACTATTACCTCACATACCATTGGCACCTTGCCGTCTTGACAGACGATAGTTTGTGCTCTAAAAAGGCATAACTTTTCTCTCCATAGCACAAAGCCTGGGCTAAAATATAGAGATCATGTGTTGCCCATGCAGCACAAGTTGTAATATTAATAACATTGGTTCATTTTACATGACATTATTATAGACGTCAGTCCGTACATTCAGTTGACTGCCTTTCATTGTTCGTTTTAGTTTATGTGCTTAATATGCATACAAGAGGACATGACTGCCATGACTTCCATGGTCAGGCTTCCATGGTCGTGGAAGTCATGGCAGTAAGTAAAGCAATAACATGGCTCGAGACACAGACATTCACTAGGGCTTGTTTCCTTAGCGACTCAATGAACATGATCAAGAGGATAGAGGAGGGGTCGATCCGAAGAGAATGGTTGCTGCCTCTGAAGCGGTCTCGGCTGGCAAAGATTAGTTTCATCTTCGTGCCAGGGCATGCGGGAGTACAAGGAAATGAGCGGGCTGACAAGCTCGCAGGTGAGGCTACTGTGGAGGGCGGACGCGCCATGGACCAGGCTGACATTCTGAATGCTCTACGAGAAGTGAGACTTTTGCAAGAACCAAGTGATGACTGTGAATCTACAACAATGGCCAGACTGCGAGAGCAGCAAATTAAAAGAGGGGTGGCCAAACAAGAACACTACGCAGGAAGCCAAAGAAGATTGATAAACCAACACAGAACTGGCGTCGTTAGCCGCTACACGCTGCGGGATCTGCTGAGGAGGGGATCCGAGCACTTATGGATTGAATGGTCCGATGTGCAACGAGGATGATCTGTCGACTAACTAACCAACTAACTAACTAACTAACTAACAAGAGGACATTCAATCATTTATGTAACTCCACTTTTACTAGTGTCGGTCGCTATGAAATGGAGTCAACCTTTCTTAAATCTAACACGTGAAACTAACCCTTCTAACTGCACATGCTATGGCGGTCTTATTAACGACATTCGGCATCATAAACACGAAACTACGTGTGTGCCATGTATACAAGTTCACACAATGATTGTATTATTAGGTCTTTCTTTCACACTTGTAAATTTTGTTTTTGGGGTCTGAACAGCACCAAGTTCCGGCTCTGAAAAGTACAGTTTGAGAATCGAGCTCGTCGCTGGGATTGTGGCTGGCTCTGTCTTGCTGACTGCGATAATCGCTGGTGTCTTATGGAAATGGAGAAGTCACCAGCGACAATCGGCTGACACGACGGGCGTGGTTTACAATAGACACAGTGTGGATGCCGCTTTGGATACTGATTATATCAAACGTTATGAAAACTAAGAAACAATGCTGTAGTATGTTTGAATTAATATTAACACACACATATATATATATATATATATATATATATATATATATATATATATATATATATATATATATATATATATATATATATATAAGAGCATGTTTGTTTGTTTGTTTGTTTGTTTGTTTGTTTTTTCTTTATGCGTTCCCGAACGGTCGATCCGATTGAGATGAAATTTTGTACAGATGTTGTTCTCACTCGCGGATCCAACTTAAATAGTTAGTTTAAAATGAACAGTTTTTCCTCAAGCACGAAAGAAAAAGGCAGTTCGAGCTTCAGAAACAGACGAGCAACGGGAAAGGGAACGGAGCATCAGAAACAAACGAGTAACGGATCGGGAACGGGAGCATCAGAAACAGACGAGCAACGGGAAAGGGCACGAGAGCATCAGAAACAGACGAGCAACGGGAAAGGGAACGAGAGCATCAGAAACAGACGAACAAAGGGAACGGGAACGGGAACAGGGACCGAACGCGTACTCTGTGCGCTTAAAGAAATGTATTTGAATGTATAATGTATTTGAATGAATTAAATTATATGCTACCGGTGAAGCCGACCGGGCCGTCATATATGTAGAGAGAGAGAGAGAGAGAGAGAGAGAGAGAGAGAGAGAGAGAGAGAGAGAGAGAGAGAGAGAGAGAGAGAGAGAGAGAGAGAGAGAGAGAGAGAGAGAGAGAGAGAGAGATTAAAGACATTGGGAATCACAAACACTTTTATTGGGGAACATGGACAATATCAGTGACACATAACACATTGGTAGTAACATATGGACAATTTAATTGCTCGTTGGTTAAAACATATGAACAATGTCAATCACTCGTTGGTTAAGACACATGAACAAGGTCAATCACTCGTTTTTTAAAACACATGGACAATGTCAATCACTCATTGGTTAAATCGCATGAACAATGTCAACCACACGTTGGTTTTGATTGATTGACTGATTTAGGAAGAGACACCACAGCATTCGGGGCATTCCTATAAGTGCTCCGTCCCCATTCTCAGAAGCCAGCGAAGAGTTCCAACTCCAATAGTACTAGTAGCAATCTGATTATATGTGCGTCTCGCCTTTCCTCAAAGCGTCGAGCATCGGCCAGATCCCATCTTCACTCCTCGCTATCGCATTCTTGCCAGACCATGGTGATCCATTTGCTTCTCCGAGGTGTACACGTGCTCCCACAAGGCCGCAACCACGTCTGCCTTATCATGCATTAATACTCCACCAAGTTTTGCAGAGCCAGCCAATCTGTCAGCCTGTTCATTCCCCAGCACACCAGCATGCCCCGGAGAAAAGATCCAGACGATGCTTGACACCCGTGACTTCCGAAGCGAAGCAAGCCACTCTGCACGAAGATTGCCTGTCTTCACCCTACTCAGCATGCTTTCTGAGTCAGTTACAACCACGATGTGTGTGTGTATCGTATTCTCCATCCAGCCGAAAGCTGCACTGACTGTCTCCACCTCCATTCTTAAGCTAGATGTTGTGGTATCATATGCCAGGCTCTCCTACACCATTAGCTTTTGCCAAGAACCTCCAGGCACTTCTGATACCTCTCAACACCGAACCATCTGTGTAGATAAACACATCACCTGGGTGAGCATTATCCTGAATTAGTTGCTGGATTTCCACTTCCGTGGCCCCTGCTGGCCACTCCCTGCACTCCCGGCTAAATGTGATTATAACTCTGCACAAGTCTAACTGCTCCGCTGGCACTCTGACCCACTCCTGTCCTCACATAATGTTCTCCAAGATGCAGACCTCTCTGATCGTATCCTTCGCCTGAGCCATCCATTATTTCCCTCTTATCAATCGCTGGCCCTTAACTGCGTCCAGCGCCTCATACATGGGTGATCTGTATCAGCAGCTACTCTGAGGTATGCCTTCGCCTGCATCACCTTGAGCCTACCAGCAACAGTCGGCAAACCAAGGATGTAACGCATACACACTACTGGGGTGTCTCTGGCGCATCGCCTCGTTCGGTATGCGCTCCAATTTCACCAGCTGACTCTTTGAGACAGTGAGCAGTCCTCATTCATCATTGGCACCTTGCCGTCTTGACAGACGATAGTTTGTGCTTCAAAAAGGTGTAATAACTTTTACCCATGGCGGTAGCGAATGTGACTGGTAAAGCCAATTCGCGCTGTAAATGTTCGTTCACAGTGGGTGCATGTGACCGCGTGGTTATTTCCACCATCATGCACCATCTTACGTCTCACACGCTCGGTGTGTGACTTATCTGCAATAATTTTCTCCTTTGTCTTTATTCCATTTCTGATATTTGCCCTCCATGCAACACGTTCAGCGGCGACTTGCTCCCAGTGTGCATTATCAATGCCTGTATCAATCATGTCCCGCTTACACACATCTTTGTATCGTAGTAGAGGCCGACCCTGAGATCTCTTACCCACCAAAAAGATGTCCTTTGTTATTCTACCATCATCCATCCTAAGATGTCCTATCCATCTAAGTCTACGAAGACTGAGCATGGAATAAACCGTCACACAACCTGATATTTCCAATACTTCAGTATTTGTGATTTTGTCTTGCCACTTAATACCAAGAATTCTTCGCAGACACCGCATATGAAAGCTGTTTAAACGTTTCTCTTGGTGTGAGTAAGTTGTCCAGGTTTCACTGCCATAAAGAATAGTACTAAGGACACAGGCTTGATAGACAAGGACTTTTGTTTTGGCAGTAAGCTTCATGTTCTCCCAGACTCTTTTTCTTAACCTGTTCATTGTTGTTGCTGCCTTAACAATCCGGATGTTGATTTCTTGATCTAGGGATAATTTGCTATTTACCACTGATCCTAAATATGTAAAATGGTCTACCATCTCTAGTTCGGCGTCGTCAATAAAGATTGATGGTACCCCATGTGCACCTTGTGACATAATCTGTGTCTTCTTTTTGCTAATTGTTAAACCAAATTCGGAACAAGCATTGGAGAATGCAGATAGTAGACATTGTAATTCTTCCTCAGAGTGGGTCGTAACTGCAGCATCATCTGCAAAAAGCAACTCTCTGATCAGTACCCTACTAATTTTGGTCTTGGCCTTCAATCTCTGAGCATTGTAGAGGCCGCCATCTGAGCGTGAGTGAATGTATATACCACCATTCTGATCACGAAAGGCATATTTCACTAGAAGTGAAAAGTATATTCCAAAAATGGTGGGGGCTAGTACACAACCATGATTAACTTCACTCTTGATTTAAAATTCTTCCGAAGTTGCACTATCAAACTTGATGATACCCTTCATGCATGTTTGGAACGATTCCACAATGGACAGAAGAGTTGGTGCGCAGCCAATCTTCTTTAGTGCCTTGAACAGACCCTCACGACTGACCAAATCAAATGCCTTTGTGAGGTCGATAAAGGCAATAAACAGTGGTTGATTCTGTTCACGGCATTTTTCTTGCATTTGTCGCAATGAGAATATCATATCAATGGTAGACCGGTTCTATTGAAAGCCACACTGTGATTCAGGGTAGACTTGATCTCCTAGGACTTGAAGTCTGCACAGAACAATTCTGGCAAATACTTTTCCAACAATACACAGAAGTGAGATACCCCTATAATTGTTGCAGTCGCTCCGATCGCCCTTGTTCTTGTACTATGTTATGATGCTTGAATCTTTGAAATCCTGTGGGACTTGTCCTTCTCGCCAGCATAGCTCTATATTAGTTGGAGAAATCAGCAGAGTGAGTGTGTCTTGCCCACTCCTGATAACCTCTATTGGAATCCCATCCTTACCTGGAGCCTTGCCAGATACAAGTTCATTTATAGCACACTTAACTTCTGTTATGGTGGGAGATGTGTCCAGGTGGTAAAGAGTTGGTAGAGCCTCTATGGCGTTGAGGGCATCATCCGCTAGTTTGGTCTCACTTGAGTAAAACTCCATCTGTCCATCTGCTGTTTTGATTTCTCCAGTCAACGTTTTCAATGGTGCACTTCTTTTGATAATTGGACCACAGGCTTTCTTTATTCCTTCATACATGCTTCTGATATTTCCCTTATCACTTGCGATTTGAATGGACTCACATAACTTGATCCAATAATCATTTGCCCACTGCCTGGCAGCCTTTCGCACATCCTTCCTAGCTTGCTTTAGCTCACTCAGAGTGTTACGCGTTGGTCTTCCCTTGTTTCTTAAGAGAGCTATCTTCTTTTTATAAATCAAGGGCTGCAGAGTCTTGCTGTTTGCCGCAAACCAGTCCTGCCTCTTATGATCCACAGTGCCGTAAACCCCTACAGCAGTTTTATAAAGAGCTTCCTTAAGTTGACCCCACTTTTCATTTACTGTACAATTTTCTGGTGTATGAGTAAAAGCGTCTTCAAGTTGCTGTTGAAACTGAAAGCACTTTTCAGGATCGCGAGTGTAAATAATACTAATCCTGGGGCTAGATTTGTGTTTAGCTGTGTAGATTCTCTTTGGTCTCAGTCTAACCCCTGCAACAACCAAAGAATGGTCCGTATCACAGTCAGCACTGTGGTAACTTCGTGAGCAGTCCTAGTCCATAATCAATCATTGAGAGGATCAAGTGCTGGTATAGTGTGAAAAGCATTCTCTGATCTATGTCTATTGCAGCCATACTCTTAAGTGCGTTGGGTCCCTTTTGAGATCTTGTCACAACCGCCTCCACATGGTCCTTGAAGGGCAAGCTCCTGTCAAATGTGATTCCCAGATACTTCAGTTTGTTCTCTCTGTGGACGCTTGCACCATCTATCATGAGGCTTGGGACACCAGCTCTCACAATCCTGTTGCCCAGAGAGCACCACGAAACAGCTGCCTTTTCCGGGTGGATGACAGCACCCATTTCAGTGCACTAGTCAATCACTTTATCGACTGTCACCTGTAGCTCCTGGGCTTTTTGCTCCCTATCTATCCCCTGCCTATATGGAAGAATATCATCTGCAAATGTTAGTATCCTTCCAACCCCTGGTGCTTCTAGGTTTGCAATTTTGCTCGTATACACGTTAAACAGCACCGGTGAGATTGCGGATCCCTGTGGCAGGGAATATATCTGGCTCTGAAATTATCTGGCTCTGAGGTCCATGCACCCAGACGGAGAGCAATCCGAATGCAGGAAGGCCGCTATCCAGTTCACCAACCAGGGATTGACCGCCCTTCTCCATCAGAGTGGTCATCAAAATATCATATCGAACTCTATTGTATGGCATCCTCGAGATCAAGGGCTGCCGCCATAGTTTCCTGTCTACTCCGGAACCCTTCATAAACGTCAAAGGCAAAAGTGGCTGCATTTGACCAGATATCTTTTCCTGGCCTGTAGCTCCCCAGGCCTCTTGGAATAAGCTTCCCCCTTTCCAAAAACTCTTGTAGCTTGACAGCGACTATCTTCTCTACAACCTTCTCAAATGTATTTAGAAGGGTGATGATCCTAAAGCCGCTAAGTTTTGAATGATCCTTGAATGGTTATGGGAGAGGGATGAGATAACTGTGTACCCAATCCTGCGGTACTGATGCTGTCCTAATGCTCTGATTAAAGCAGTCGGTCATCTCCTCCAGGTCTTCATCGCTCAAAGCCTTCATGTGGCCTATACCTGACCCCATCAGGCCCTGATGCCGTGTCTTTTGCCTTTTTCAAAATATGTTTAATATCTTCAACCCGTATGATGTCTTCATAAGGCATATTCTTTATGGTGCCAGATAACTCACCTCTAACTGCATCCATGGTTAAACATATTGCCACAGTCAATAACACATGGTTAAAACACGTGGAGTAAAAACCATCGATGATGATCGGGGGCGGGGGGGGGTGTGGGGGTATGTGTTTGTGTTTGTGTTTGCGAGCGAGTGGAAGAGCGTGCGTATTTGTGATAGAGAGATAGAGTCAAAAGACTGCAAGTGGTTAGTCACTAATATGTATAATGTTAAATCGGAACCACACAAGCTCAAATCGAGAACACTTATCTGATAGCCCCGTGACCGTGGGTTCGAGTTCTCATCGGGGCGGACTTTCATGATTGATCTGGGCCCTAAGTTGACACAGTCTAAATTGGGTATCAAAGATGTACCGGGGTGTAAAGGTAGCCGTTGTAAAATTTACCACAAGTCCTATCGAGTAGCGATTGGTCTATAGACATCTGGGGCCAGTACCACATACCCAACACATCCCAAGGCGCGGAAAATGGACCTTTATTTTAAATACGCTTGTATGTTTGCCCAGTAGTCACGTGTTCGAATCCAAGTCGAGACGGGGTTGTAACAAACTCATTTACAGGTCGATCCACTCTTAAATGAGTACCAGGAGATGTTCTTGAGGGGGGGGGGGGTATAGTCAGCGGTGTAATATTGTCCACATCAACCGTCGACTGCTGCCTGGCCTCTAAAAGTCAGAGGGTGGCACCATATAACCAATATACGTACAGATGGGAGATATGTCACTTCTTATTCTTGCCACTTGTCGAGGGAAATTATATATTGTTCCCTGCCAACATATAAATACTTGATTTGTATAGTAGAAATTAAATTGTTCGTCATATCTATCATAGTTACTTTTATTTTCACGTTATTATCAAGTTGATATTACTATACTCGCATTTAGTTCCCATCGTTATACTTGTTCTTGAATTATAAAGAATGATTGTTGTTTTTTTTGGTTTTGTTTGTTTTAAATTTAAATGTCAGCGGTATGTACTTTACAGTATGTCGCAATCAACCCCAACATGAGTGGGGAGCTTATGATTTAGTAGACACGTTCACGTTCAGTAGTTTGCTTTCTGAAAGATCGACACTCATCCTGTTTTTTTATGTAACATTGCGATATGTACGTTTCTATATCTCCTGTAGCTGATTTCGAAAGCAGTTTTGCCGTATACAGAATAGTATTGGCTAACAATACGATTCTGATGTGTAATTTAGATAGAGTAATTAAGTCACTTAAGCTTTTAATAGAGTTAGACATGTCAACATGGTGGATATGCTTGCAGATCTACAAATTTATGGGAAAGACATTAGACTTATAAAAAACATATACTGGAAACAACAAGCTGCAATAAGGATTGATAATGAAGTGGACAGTATCAGCCAATTAAAAGAGGTGTTAGGCAGGGATGTGTGATGTCTCCAGATCTTTTTTCCCTATACAGTGAAAATATTTTCAGAAATGTAGAGGATATAAATGGAATCAGCATTGGAGGACGAAACATAAATAACAATAGATATGCAGATGATACAGTATTGATTGCAGACAATGGACAGGATCTGCAACAATTAGTAGACGATTGTGGTTGTACACAGTGAACAACTAGGGTTAGAATTAAATTGTAAAAAGACTCAGGTTATGGTCGTCACTAGGAAGAAAGAAGTGCCACAATGTAATATACAAGTAAATGGAAATTTTCTTCAACAAGTGAATCGGTACAATTATCTTGGAACAGTCATAACATCTGATGGGATATACCTTGAAGAAATTAGAATAAGAATCGCCATGGTGAAAGAAGCCTTTAGCAAGATAAAAAACATTCTGACCAATATAAAGATGTCAATTGAAACGAGAAAAAGAGTGTTGAGGGGATACATAGGGCCTGTTCTTTTGTATGGATGTGAAACTTGGAGAATGTGCAGTCAAGCTGAAAAACATCTGATGGCTGCAGAAATGTGGTTTCTGAGGAAAATGCAAAGAATACCATGGACAGACAGAAAAACCAATGACCATAGTACTACAGGAGACAAATGAAAATCGTAGATTGATTAGAGAAATTAGACGTAGACAGTCAAAATTATTTGGACATGTTATGAGAAGAAATGGACTGGAGAACTTAGTGACAGCTGGCAAGATCGAAGGGAACAGACCAAGAGGAAGACCGAGAGGAAAATACCTGGATGGCTTGGCCACATGGCATGGACGAGACAGGAACACTGAGCTGATCCACGACACTGGTGATCGAGTAAAATGGCGAGTCATGACCGCCCACGCTTTCCGGCATGGCACATGATTGATTGATTGAATTTAGTCACCCAATAACCGACTGGCACCTTGCCGTCTTGATAGATGATAGTTTCTAAAATGGAGCTATACCTATCCATAGCACAACGCATGGACTAAATTTAGAGACCATATATTTCCCATGCACCCTGATACCTCTCAAGGCCTGCGTCGATTACTCCTTATGAAAGGTAACACCAATATATCTGGAACAGACAAGCTGCAGAAGCCACCGGATCAGCAAACCAATGCCCTAACTGACCACCTATGGGAGCTACCATCATAGACCAGTTGCCGACCAAGGCTTAAGGCATGGTCTGCTCCGCCGTGATATTTAGTCTTTAGTTGCGTTTTCTCTCACTAAGATAAAGCTTCTACCCTCCCATTTGCGTTTCTTTGCCCGACGCCGTTGTGTTTATGTGTAAGTGTGTGTGTGTATGTGTGTGTGTGTGTGTGTGTGTGTGTGTGTGTGTGGGTGTGTGTATGTGTGTGTGTGTGTGTGTGCGTGTGGGTGTGTGTGTGTGTATGTGTGTGTGTATATATGTGTGTGTGTGTGTGGGTGTGTGTATGTGTGTGTGTGTGTGTGTGTGTGTGTGTGTGTGTGTGTTTTTGTGTTATCAATTGTTGCGCAAATGTAAAGCTTTCAAATGTTTACAACATGGAATTCTTTTTCCAAAATATTTATACTCTTAATATATTATTCATAACAAGACACATATGAATGCAGTTCCTTGTTACTGTTAATTTTGTTTTTAAACACATCTAACTTCAGCCACACTTTTAAAAAGCGAAGTCATTTTTCACTCGAGTTTAATGTACTCACGCATATTGTACTCACGTATATTGTACTCACGTATATTGTTCTCACGTATATTGTACTCACGTATATTGTACTCACGTATATTGTACTCACGTATATTGTACTCACGTATATTGTACTCACGTTTATTGTACTCACGTATATTGTACTCACGTATATTGTACTCACGTATATTGTACTCACGTATATTGTAGTCACGTATATTGTACTCACGTATATTATACGATTATACAATAAATGTTTCGGAATTAAAATGTAAATTAATTTTTTCAACAGCAACAAATATGTTAATTACAGTTGCTGTTTGTTAATCCGTTGGAAGACTGGGATGTAATGCACTGTGGAGAAGGTGTTGCAAACGCATGCAGCTTTCGAGACACGGCTGCGAGTGATTTGGAAGCAGACCGCTTTGCGTTGGTTTTCATACAGTGGTGTGAGTGCCGGTCGTTTAGTAAGCAAGGGTATACTACTGAAAGTAAACTTTCTAACAAATCCCAAACAGCCAACGAAAGTTTACATTATCTCAAGTCCTTATTATGGGTGCAGTGGGATAGAGACATCCAGATAATTAACAGCTGAAATGCGGACAATTTTAAATAAAAAGCTCCAAATCGGCATCATTATATCTTCCAGCGGGTTAACATGTCTTCATTGGAGTCAGCAGTCACCTTTGTACACGAAGGAATGCTTTCTCTCGTTGATATTAATCGGATGTCTTCCCTACAGGCTGACAGAGACAGTGGTATCAGCCATCGGTTGCCTGTATTCTGTATGAGTTCAGCAGCGATCTCACTGATTGTGCTACAACCTAAACAATCGGATGCCTGTGTTCTGTATGAGTTCTGCAGCTAACTCACAGATTGTGCTACTCCCTAAACCATCGGTTGCTTGTATTCTGTATGAGTTCTGCAGCTAACTCACAGATTGTGCTACTCCCTAAACCATCGATTGCCTGTATTTTGAATGAGTTTTGCAGCTATCTCACAGATTGTGCTACTCTCTAAACCACCGAACCGCGAAAACGCATTGGCTAGACGCTTGCTTTCCGGCGCCATGGCCATGGCATCGATCTGCATAGGGGCAGATTCAGTTGTTTTAAACGAACTGGATACTGAGGTCGATCCAGTGTAAAGAGGGTGCCAGGAAATGTCTAGGAAAGTACAGGCGGAGGTGCGATACTAACCGCAACAGTCACCAAGTGCCTAACATTATGTGATACAATAGTAGAACTATAAGGGGCGTTCATTTGAAATCTGTTCGTGCCGCACCGCGCGTAATTGCGTATGTTGAACATGATCATGTGATAGTCATGAGTGGCGTTTGAACCACTTGCTGCGTTACAGAGTGGAGGGTGACGCATTTCTCTTCTGCATAGTGGCAGGCGATGAATCATGGTGTCACCACTTTGAGCAGAGCAGCAAAAGAGAGAGCATGCAATGGAAGCATGCTGGATCACCAAAAGCCAAACAATTCAAGTTACAAGTTTCCGCTGGTAAGGTTATGCTGAGCGCATTTTTTTCACCATGAAGGACTATTGTTGGCCGACATTAAAGAACCTGGTGTCAACATCAACTCTATCCACTACTTGCAAACACTAGACAAGCTGCAAAAAGCCATCAAGAATACACGACCCGGCATGCTTTCTCGCGGAGTGATTTTATTGCACGATAATGCTCGTCCGCATGTCTCAAAGATTGTGCAGGAAGCATTAGCAAGGAAGAAGTGGGAAATTCTGCAACATCCCGCCTATAGTCCTGATTTGTCACCATGTGATTTTTATTTGTTCGGACCTCTTAAGAAAGCTCTCAAGGAGCAACGATTTCACATAGATGCAGACGTATTGAACGCGGTAAACAACTTGGTTCAATGAACAACCACAATCCTTTTTTTTTGCGGACGGCATTCGTCGCCTACCTAGCAATGGGATGCTTGCCTGAATGCCTACAGCGACTTCTTCTGACCAACCCATGGTGCATAACTCATTCAAAATGAATGCTTTGTTTAATTCTACCACACCTGTTAATGTTTCTTTCATGCTTTTGTAATAAAGCCATCGGAACGGGTGTCAAATGAACGCCCCTATTATATTAATATGTTAATGAAGTTAGAGATTATTATAATTAGCTATTGCTTACGGTGAAACTTAATAACTTGACAAAAGTAGGTTACATATAATGAATTAGAATATGACAATTACATAGAATCTGGAATGTTTGGGAACTCAAAAACCAGAGTTATGATTCTTGATTATTGGAATTATTTGAAATTAGGTAACATTGATTAACGTGAACAGTTATGATCTGGGTGATTTTTGTTGTTGTTGTTGTTGTTGATGTTGTTGTCGTTGAAAGGACAACTAACAGAGATTGAATTGATTTTTATTTAATAACATCTATCTAAAGTGACATTTGAATTAATTAGGTGAATGGTTTGATTACTAACAACTTTGTTAACATATGAAAGTTAGTTAACAGATGTGAAGTTGAATTCTATTTGATCTTCTTGGTAAAGGAAAGTAAATCAATTGTTATTAATTGATATTATTATAACATTCCTATTGTTGGTGTCAAGTATAATTGCAGATTTACGAAGAGAAAGTGCATGAAGAATAATACACAGAATTGGCCACATTGAGCGCTGTGGCGTAGCCGAAACAACGCTCTTGGAGTGTTACGCTGAAGAATTTCATACGTACCTAACCTCTGTGTCAGCATGTTAGGATGTTCTGTGCTGTAGCGGAGGTAATTATCTTGTAATGCTACGCTGTAGCAGTGCATCCGGTACCAAACCTTTCGGTTGATGTATGATACATAGTGTTCTGTGATGGAGTTGAAGCAGCTCTCTTAAAGAGCTACGCAGGAGCATTGCATACAGCTATTTAGTGCAGATCAATCAGACAGACATCTCATCTCATCATGTTCCTCTTGTACCTTGCGGTGTCGAGGTGAAGTAAAAACATCGTGAGAGTGCCCGATTATGGGCTTCATATATCGCTATTCCCATGGACTCTGCTATTCCCTCCTTCGAACGTTTACATGATCGGCCTCTTCCCCTGCTTCCCTCTGGTCTGTACATCATTGCTTGTTGTGGTATGTTATTGACTGGCAACCTACTTGCATGGCCAAACCATTTGACTTGCTGCTTTCTAATAAAATCTTGTTCAGACAGACATGAGAGGCCGAAATGTTGCCAGAACGGTTACGTCACATAGTTGTAAGGCCCAGAACATTTTAGATGAAGACACATTGACAGTGAAAAAGATTAAGGCTGTGCTTGGACGAAAAACAAACAAACAAACAAACAGCGCACCAGGGCCAGATGGTATAAAGAATGAGGACATCAGTGTACATATATATATATATATATATATATATATATATATATATATATATATATATATATATATATATATATATATATATATATATATATATACCGACAAAGAGCTAGAGGAACTAGCAGATGTGTACGACAACAGCATAAGCAGTGCTAACCGAGTGTCACCGAAGCGAAAAAGATGATTCGCGAAGGTGACTGAGGATCATTCCAGTAGAGTCGTTCTGTGGTTGCGGTTCAGTTTTGGACACACCCAAGTGTCAAATGGCCTATAGCAAGTTATTGAGTCTACAGTTTTAACAGTTTAAT
Source organism: Cepaea nemoralis (assembly GCA_014155875.1). NCBI lineage: Eukaryota > Metazoa > Mollusca > Gastropoda > Stylommatophora > Helicidae > Cepaea > Cepaea nemoralis. Next base: position 368,568 of record JACEFZ010013988.1, on the reverse strand, counting down.
TAACTATCGTCAGGAGAGAACGGTAATGTGATTGTCAATAATTGTATGATAAAAACATGATATTTGTGGAAAGCTACTGATTAAACATAAAGAAACAAGTACTCGTCTCATGTCATAATTGGACCTGAAGTTCGTAGATGTGAGGTGGTGTAATTGAAAAGATAATCCCTGTGACTTTAGCCTTCATAGATCAATACCTAATGCATTTAACGACCGCTGGTAAATGAAGTTGGACAATGCGAGGAGGCATGGATCCTGAGGAAAACAACGAGTCAGAAGAAGACAACGAACACTTGAGAAGAAGTAGAGGAAATGAGTTAAACGTATAAAAGCACACGCAGGTGATGTTGAAGAAGCCATGACGTTTTCTACATATCCATGGGTGCGCATATTAACGGGAGTTTAAACATAAGAAATATCGTCCCTAGCCCATCTCGCCCATGGCATCTAATCGCATAGAGACGCGAACAAGGGTCATTTACTTCCTTTTGTTTTTATTATACTGAACCCATCCAGTACCCCATAAGCATCATCGCAATTCCACTTCGACAGCGAGAGATCCATCCATCCTGGGTGTGTCCTCAACGCAGCAACATTGCTTCATTATCATGAATCATAATCTGTTCATCTGACTTCTGGCGGCATCTGTCTAGTCTGTCCATTTCTACTACTAATTTTAAAAAATGCCCGCCGGAAGTCGGAAGTGTCGTCCTACGGGTGGCAAACTAAAAATTGACACTACGCAATTACGTCCGAGTGAAATGTCTCGTCCGAATGTCTCTCGTGCTAGGAACAGCTCTGACTACCTAGTTTCCGAATGCCGCTCTTGTTCGGAACAGCTCTGACTAGGTAGTTTTCCGAATGTCTGTCGTGCCTGGAACAGCTCTGACGGGCACAACGACAAGCACATGTCCGAAAACTCGCTGAGTGGATACCGTCTGCAAACCTGTCTGGTTTGTGCGGGAATGGCCCGGGGCAAACGAAATGACCAATATATTGAAGTGAGGATTTAAAGCAGCCATGAGCAGGACGTGACGATTTCCTCGGTGAGCCCAGAACCAGGGCGCTATGTGCCGGCCCTGCAACTATGGAAGCAACCTTGGATGGCGGAAAATGCTATGGACTGTCCCTGCCTTCCTTTGAGGGATGACCGTTGTCTTCGACCGTTGAACCTTGGCCAGCTGGTTTGTAGATGGCACCGCAAAAGTGAGTCTCCCAGGAATGCTACCTGGTCAAAAAAGCACGCTATAGTCGGATGTGTTGGCCTACGGGTTTCGGCCCAAGGGCGCATAACAGACACACCGCAATCACATCTGAAAAAACACTCCGGAATAACGAAAAGAAGAAGAAGATAATGAAATACAAAAGAAACAAAGGCATCACTAAGCAGGAGCTCGCTATGAGCCTGCGATGTGTTAGCACCATCGCAGGAATGGATAAATGACCAGTCGTTCCCTCCTAGAGCAAGCAGCGAGCTCAGGTATCAACAATTCTTAAAATGGTCTCTCATAATTTTCATCTGAAAATATGTCCAAAGTATAAGATGTCTTTGCCCATAGCGAGTCAACTTGTGTTGAGAAACATATTGGGCACTTAACATGACATGAATATCTGAAAAGGGCGATTATATTGTGAGGCGTGCCTGGAACGCGGAAAAGAGAAAGCTCACAGGATAAGTGGATTCAAGTTGGGATAGACAATGTATACATGCTGGCAGCCGAGGCAATACTTCTCATTGGAGACATTTGGAAACACTGTTATTGGGAGCAAGTTCTGCACAGTACAAGACATGCGGCTGTAATTAATAAGTTAAAATTCTTCTTCATTTCACAACGCAGTGTTTGCATTGTTTGGTTATTCACATCTAAGGTGCTTCTAGTTACATGCAATCGTTGAAATCAGTATCCATGATGTATATGAAACAGTATGATGATTATTGTAGATTCTCAAAGAAAGCGAAGTGTCGTTACCCCGAACAGACAGTTTGAGAAAGTAAATGAATTTATATATTGATAAAGATCAAATTGTTTTCCAAGTTGGTAATATGAACACACCCAACAACGTACAGAAACAATTTTAACAAAACGGGAAGTAATATAATAAAGTTACGTAATGTGAAACTCAAGTGTTCTTGAATTACACGCAAGTACAATTAATAACGCACTTACACTTTGTTCACCACATCCAACATTTAGAGAAGAGTGATGTTATGACGACTCAACAACGTTAGAGAAGAGCGATGCTACGACAACCCCATAACTTTAGAGAAGAGTAATGTTAACGGCAGCACTAACACATCTAGATAAGAATCGTCATCTTCTTCTGCACATCATCCCCCATTGGGGAACCAACAACGCCTAGCAGTCCTATCTTTTGCTATGCTTCTGCCGTTCCATCCATGTCCTTCCATTACCATTCATCTCAACAATATCCACCGACTCCAAGTGCCCGCAGACTCCTGCACCTCGCCTGCTCCGTGGATTCAAGACAAGAGAACATCTAATCACACTGTCCCAGTCCCTCTCAGTCCGCGTTCCACTCAATCACAGCGATTCCATAACACACCCCCCCCTCCCCCTCTCCGTGCGATTAACTGGAAACTGCCAAGCCCTCTCCTCAAGTTTCAAACCGGCAACCCCGCCGTACCAGCCGTACCACTCCAATCCCACAACCCAGCGCAGGCACCAACCAGTGAACGCTAAAAGTTTATTAGCAACTCTTTTAGCTGTTCTCCATGTCTCCGACGCACACAGAAGCACTGATACAAAACTGTAGTCAACAACACAAAGCTTGGTGTCAAGGATAACTGTGCCCATCCTCCACACATTTCCTGGCGTCTTGAAAGCCCCGCCCATCTGCTCTGCCACTACTTTCCACACAATCCCAACAGAAGCGGGACCCAACCCTGGGGAGACTGGGCCGTCCCCTTCCCGGCTAAATACCACCATCTGTCATGCGGCGGCAGCTGCGGCGAATACAAATAATGATAACTGGCGATCTGCAACTGTCGTCGCTGATGTGATGTTTCTTGATCAAAGGTAAAAGCTGATGCTTCGTGTTGTCTAGGCGGATGACTATGATAGTCCCATGAGACAGTCACTTCAACTTGACCAGTGGGGTCCCCTACGCCAACGATAGTAACATTATCAAAGACGACTCCAGTACACACACAAGAAGGCTCTGGTTGACAGTTGACATATCACTATCATCCTTACTATTCCAACGTATGTCACTCGGCCACCTGCACACTCATATCTCTCACGGATATGTTAACATGACTATCCACTCTGCCACAGAGCGTCAAATGCTAACTTGAGGAACATAAACACAGATGTAACCGATGATCATACTTTCAATGTGCAGCCGCTCCATAGTTCCTCCATACCTCCTCCGTTACTATCTTTCACTGGAGACGAGCCAACTTGTAACAGTCCTCGTGAATGCGAGTGTCTAAAATGCGTGGCGTTGCTGCAGGTGGATGCTCCTGGCGGTTAGATTATAACAACCAATGTAGAACCCTAACTTGTTCTGAGTTGGAAAAGAGTAACGTTCGTGGCCGTATTCAGTACTAAAGTTCTTAACGTGTGTAATGTTGAAGAATAGTGGCGTTCGTGTCGATGTCCCTTGCTAAAGTGAAATCGCATTTTTTCGGTTGTCAAACGACGCGATCCCGTGACCTATTTCTCCTACGATATAATGGTGCGTTTTGTTGCTACGTTTGGTGTCGAAAATCTACCTTTCTACATCTATTATTCCCACTGTCCCTATCTACTATCTAACGAAACCACAGCCAAGGGAACGGGCTTGGTAGAATCAGTGGGGAAAGAAGACCCTGTTGAGCTTGACTCTAGTCCGACTTTGTGAAGACACATGAAGGGTGTAGCATAGGTGGGAGCACAAGCGCAATTGAAATACCACTACTTTTATCATTTCTTTACTTATTCAGTAGTGGAAGGATGGGAGATTTCCTCGCAACAGACGAGCAATATCTCCGGCGATATCTCCGGCTGGCCTATTCCCGTTGGTTGCGGGATCCGCACAAGTCAGACGGGTAGTCTGACGGTAGTACACGCTTTACACATGTCCGGACACTTGTGATTGACAGATGTACGCTATTGTAGGCGCCGTACGAGGCCCGCACCTGTGGGACTTGGCTGAACGTCTCTAAGTCGGGTCCCTTGGGTTCCAGGGTCTGGCCACCACTCATCACCTGCTCGTGGAGGCGAGGTCTAGGAGGTTTGACGCTGTGCCGCCTTTGACGCTGTGCCGCCAGCGTCTGCAGCCTACCTTGTGCCAGACGTATTGGTTACCCATTCCTCTGGAAAACACGAGGCAATGCCGAGAGAGGAAACATGTCGTTTGGGCACCACATGTTTCTCTGAAGCTCTGTCCAGGCATTGTGATGGAATTTTGGCCACATTCCAACTCACATACTTTGGTCTGTCAAGACTGCAAAGTGCCACTTACATCTATTATTATTTTATTTGTGTGCAAACTGATCTCCTCATTTCTGCTACATGGAACCATCTATGTCCTACTTCTATGAATAAATGGACGCTACCGTTGTGACATCTCTTTAAGTGTGATCAGCCCATCCTGCACTTGTTCACGTGTGTGAGACAAGCGTACAATGCCGCCAAATCATCACCCTTCCTGTGAGAGTCCTTTGAACACTGACGGCAGCCGTTGCCGTCCTCAAAACAAAGTTCACGGTCATTAAAATGAACGGTGGTGATAAAACGCATCCCTGTGGAACTCCTGTATCCACTTAAATGCATCCGCCAGCTTTCACTCATGAAGTACTCTACCCTTCATATCTGCACATGATGCTCTTATTAAATTAAAGCTTTTATGGGTATGTGGAATCGCATTGTTGGTCGCCAACCTCCAAAGTGATTCCCTAAAAATTGTGTCAAAGGCGTTTTAATAATCCACAAATCCAACAAAAAAGTGATGAATGCAGTTCAATACTTTACTCCCTTAGTATACATAATGAGACTATCTTGTCCGTGTAGGATCTGTTTCGTTAGAAGCCTGCGTCTTGATCCTTTTGCTGTTAGTCAGTGACATCTCTTAATCTCTCCATAATGATCCTGCTTATTATTTTCCAAGACACTGGTGATAGCATTACTCATCTATAATGTGCACACTCCAGGAGTTCAATTTTACGAAATATCCTTCTATGTATTTCATGTTAATAAGATGTAATATATCTCTTAAGTATCAACTTAATCTTACTTATCAGCAGGTTGTGGCATGTATTTACATCTACGCTGTAAAGACTTGTACATCATGTAGAGATAATCAATATATATAAATATATATGTGAACAATTTGGTTTTCCTTTTTATAGTATGGAGATGACCATGTGGCTTTGTGGATTCTTTTTCGAGGGAAAAAACTCCCACCTATGACGTATTGATTCACTCATTGATTCATTGTTGAATAATGCTGAACATTCATTGATCAACAGTCAAATGAGCAGGATGGACATATTGAGGGAAGCTAAGTCGCGAAGACAACTTATCAAAAACTTCAGAATGAAGAAATCATAATTTTGTGGCCACATTATGAGAAGAAAAAAACTGGAACTTGTAGTAATGACGCCAGGAAAGATATGTGTAAAGAGATATTGAAGAAGACAGCGTGAGAACAATTCTTCACAGTCTGGTGTCATGGCACGAAAGGCGGTCAACGCAAGCATTTATTCACGCCGTCGGAGATCGCATTTTGCGGAGAAGCATGATCGCCCACGCCATCCGGCAAGACATTAGATGATAATGATGAAGATGACAATGATGGTGATAAAAGGGCCCCTTTGTACACCGTAAGGTGTTGTGTGTATATGTGTTAATTCTCATCACATAAGTCGAGAAGCATGGCGCATACAGTTCTAGTCATATTATGTTATAAACCAATCGGCACTCTATGGTTAATGTGGTAATTACCAACCCGGCCGCCTTCATTTCCCAGAATATTTACTTGTACCCATGTTAGGCTGTGTCAACATGGAGCCCATGCCAGCTTTATTTTTTTTTAAACACCGCACGGGTAGGATTGGAACACATGACCGCTGGGGGCAGCAGGTAGGCGCGCTAGCCACTGCTCTAGCAAAGATATGTCATAAAGTGGTATATTTTACCTGTTTGTTGGATGACTTCAGCGGAATAAACATAACGTGGCTTAAAAATTACCCACTTAAATATTTCCGGAATAACAAATGCATAATATAAATGTAATGATAAGCGTATATGCGTCTATCCCTTGTTTATTAATGCGTATGTATAATACACTACACGACCACAGACTGACATATCTCTATCATCATCACGCATTACGTGCATGACCAAATGGCGGATAAATGCATGTCTCTCCACAGATCTTCAGCCCCAGTGTTTTGTATCGATGGTATGCATGATAATCCTCTTTATCACATGCTCATTCTATCCAGTATTATTTATGCCTCTCACTCTTCAACTATTTATATCTCCAGTCGTCACAATGTTCACCAATTAAACTCTTCTCAAATATGACCAAGAATACCGTTTCTCTATTTCTCACACTGTTTCTAATATTTGATTTACATTCCAGGATCCACTGGCATACAACAGAATATAATCTGTCAGTTCGATCTGTTCGATATAATCTGTCAGTATCGTTATGATTATCAATGCGGGTAACATTTTACATAATATATATTCCATCTTCTGGAATGCAGTTATAGCATAAAATGTTCTAATCTAAATCTACGTCATGCATCATAAATCTTATGTTATTATATCCTCACATATTTGAATTGGTAAAGTTTTATTCATTCTATTCTAACATCTTATTTTGGTGTTATCTGGGTCACTCATGTAACCAGTGCTCCTATTTTCTTAATATTCAGTTAAACTCATTTATGTTTTGCATTCTCTGTTAGTACAATTTGCGCTTTTAGCGATCAATTCTATAACATCTGCATAGCTGTGGGATGTGGATTTTATATATAAGAATTATTTGCTTGTTTTATGTCTAGGGGATTTACTTTAGATTCTCTGGTCACTTCTAGAATGCAAGGTGATCACGGAATTCTACCACAAACACAAGAAGGAAATTACTTCACTTCTTTTTGTAACTGTGTCTGTGCGTACCTCTCCATTCCCACTAAACCACCCAATCACGATGTTCTTTATGATAAGTGCGTGATATGGTCGTTGTCTAGGTAACGATGTTCCTTGTATGTCATTACAGAGTGTAAGTTGAGCTAGCCTCCTGTCTCTTAATCCAACTCACCCCTGCAGTGCACATTCACCAGTCATGAAACAAGATTGAATTGGCGCACATAATCTTTTAATCCAGAAAGAACACCGACACAGATAACATATTAATATATCCAGAAATCAATGTATACTCCACAGAATATATAGATCCTCTTCACAACTTATTCGCACGTACACATCACTGCATTCTCAAGGCCTGCTTCCTCTCAGATGCACACGACCGCTAATCCAGATACTATCCACGCTGGACCTCACACAATACACCCACACACTGGGTCTAGCCTCTGCTAATGATATCCAACCCACTCTGGGTTCAAGCCTTCATTCAACACTGGGAGAACAACACAACCCACTATCTGACCGCAGTCAGTCTACGCTCCCACGTATCAGCCACCGATCCACTCGGCGCCAAACCATCAACTGTCCTGAAGTCCCATGACTTCACACACATCTCACTGTCCTTCACCCCATCCACCCTGGGGGTCTACACTCACCCTCCCTATTATTTCTCAGGACTGGTTGTTTTTCTCATAGCCAGGTCACTGTCTTCACTGTCAATGACCCAGGCATACGTCACACCCTATATATTTAATATAGTGTTAGAAGATATTAATTGTTTACAACAGATAAAACAACCATCGTTGAACAAACATTAACGAGTACTTGACGTAAACAACAACATCTTTGGACAAACAGTTGAGGCATTAAATCAAGATCTGCAGTAACATATAAATAATTGTAATGACCACACTGAATTTCCAGAATAGGCATGGAAATGATTTTCAATACGAAAAACACATTAACCCCATTGTCCTGTCACTTGTCGTCTCTGGGGGGACAGTAGAATCAACAAGCACACTTCAACTTCCCTTTTTCCAGTGTTGGGTCTATAGCCAGACCTTCGTCTACACACCCCCTTTCCAGTCTTTTATTCACTATCTCTATCTCTATGACCACAAGACCATACCCTTCCTCACTTTCCTCCAGAACATACCCACACAACACTGTCCTCCAATAAATACTAAAATTCTTTAATGAATAAAAAGTTTCATTGGTGTGTATAGTGTATATGTCAAGACGTTTGTGTTGTGTTCTATCGTGTAGGTAGATAAGATTGACAGTATAAGAACCACATCACAGGTCTCATCACGCAACGGCCATATATTGTCATCACAGCACAGAATTGGAATACGCTCACCCAGTATAGTGTCTCTCTGAATGATGTTGATATCTTCACAATATCCGTGAACTTTTGAAATACACCGTATGTTCACCACTACGTGTTTTTTGTAGGTAGTGTTTTTTCAGTGTGAAATATCCAATAACATGAATGGTATGATAGTCCAGGTAATGTCTACACATCCGATACAATTGAATGAATTATCGTCTATGTAAGGATAGATAATCCCAACACTGTCTAATATATCACCGACACACTGCTTTTAGTTAATTCAAAGAATGTTCTGTTGATTAAAGCAAATGTTCTGGCATGATAGCCTTCTTCAGTGGTAATATAGTTCATGGGAACAATATGGATATTCCGTTCTAGGTTTGGTTGAAATATCTTCTGGTGTCAGTCTCTTATCATGACTGTATTTTATGATGCCGTTATTTTTAGAACTGGCAGACCGTAGTGGTAACACAAGACTCAATCTTGATGATCTTTTCTACTTCACCAGAATATGGTACTTTCCTTCTTCCCATGATTGTAGCTATTGCTTTTTCCAGTGGAACCTGTCGAGGAGACAATACCAGGTGCTATCAACCTAATTCAGACTCATTAGAGGTGAGAGTAGGTTTAAGGCCATTATCAGTTATTAACCTCTATCTATTCAGAGAAATGACCTCTGACATAAGACATAGGAGTACTACACATAACTTAAGACTGTAAAAAAAGGAAAAGTCATAGGGAGGATTAGAAATTCCTGTAACCACCTATACTAGAATCTCCTAGTATAGACCTATCGTTATCTCCCCACTTACGGCCTATCGACTAGTAAAATAGTACTATTTCTATCGAATGCACTAACACCTTACTCGACCCACTAATTTAGTTCTCAGCTAAATGCGGCCGACACTTGATATTACGGTCCTACACTCTCAAATACACTATGCTCGAGTTCTACTACCTTATAACTATCCTTGGCTGAATCGGGAATACGTACGCACATCAAAACAAATGCTCATCGGTTTTATCTAACTCGGAACATTGTAAATCCCTTTACATAGTAGCTCAAGAATAAATCACCACTTTCTCTCGTGGAGGACTCGTAGCACACTGAATTAAACTGGTATATTTAGACCATTTATATTTTGGCTCTGTATGACTACACTGGCATATTCCACCAAAATACCCCCTGTCCTCTTATCCTGTCTTTTGATCTTCGTACAACAACAGCCGAAATCTTCTTTGACAAACGCGCTTTTCGGGACATCAATGATTATCCACTCGTTTCTCGTGATCATGGACATACGTTTCCGTTCTTTTAAAAGACATCTGATCGTTTTTATCGTCACTACGTCTTCGTAGTTCAAAGTATTGTGAAACTGCGTGATCGTGACTCCCGCATTCAAATTCAAAGGTTTTATGATCGTGGTTTACCGGCGGCCGTCTCACAATCAAACACGCGGTATCTACTTTGATCTCCGATCTAAGTTCTTTTGATCCTGGAGTCAATAACCTGCAATCACCTCGGGACAGAAGCGATCTCTTGTTTTTCTGATCTTAGGGTCAATAACTTTCCATCCTCGGATGATATAGGCAATTTCTGTTTTGATGTATCGTAGGGTCGTTAACCTTCCAGTATTCTGTGACATAGAAGACACTCTTAAGAGAGTTGACCGCGTCGACTCGTGCTCACAGAAGGTTCGATCCATATGATCCTCAACAATCCATGCATTAAGCTCCTAGTCAGTTTCCCAAAGATGACTCCGCACATCAAATTTTGATGGCCTGTTGGTACCCTCAAAGGTATCACCTCCCCATCAATTAGGCGATCTCACTGACACATACTAGTGCTGGCCCATGGCCCCTGTACGTTCGGTCGGTCAACTTCCGACTGGCGTAAGCGCCGGCTCACAATACAGACGGATCGTCCCATCCTGACTGTAACATTGTCTCCATATCCGCTTAGTTTCCCCAAGCTTTTGCCTCCTGGGATCTGCAGTATCGTCCTCTTTGGACCGAATCATCTTTCCCACAACCTCTGGACTTTTGCTTCCAGGACCATCTCGGTCGATTTTGGATCTAGTCAGCCCATCTTAGGTTAGAGTCTTGGGTATCTCACGTCTTTCCTGACGTTACCCCCCCCCCCCTTTCTGAACAGGGTTACTAGCGAAGGTTTCACTTTTGGCCTCTCCCCGACGTGTGATTTCCCACCTCTCTTCGGCTGGAAAATTTGACCTACCTCGTACGTTCCCATAGGTCCTCCTATGTAGTACTTGGGATCTCTGATCTTCGTCTGGACCTGTAACCTTTTTCCCAATGGTTGCCATCACCATAAGATCAGAAGAGTTGACCTCGGATCTCTCCTCATATTCCCGAAGGAGATGTCTATGGAGACTTTTCTGTTCTGCCCCTATCCGGATTTCGTAGGTGTTCTTGGACACAACCTTTATCACAGGATAAGGTCCTTGCCATCCTACTTGGAGTATATTGGTCTCTGCTGGACCCCACACTTCCACTTTGTCTCCTACCTTAAGAGCTACCTTACTCTTCGTCCGATTTTTGGGTGGTGCCTTCTGGCACTCTTTGCAAGACTTGACTAACCGGCGTAAATCCCCGGTCATTCCTGGCCAGCAATAATGGCCGGAATTCTGCTGCAATGTCTCTCTGACACCCATGTGTCGATTCTCGGATATGGTGTGCCCGCTCTGAAGAATGTGAGGACGGTGGGTCTCTGGGACCACCCACTGCTCGTACAGTTTGTCTCCCCTTCCAGCTCTTCGATAGAGCAGTCGATTCCTCACAAAGTACTGCCCCCCTCTTAGTGGTTCAACACTTCTTTGCAGATTCCTGTAGCAAGGACGCAACGTTGGGTCCTTTCTCTGGGCATTATGCAATTCCCCTGGCATTGGGTTGTTGCATATTGTCTCTGTCTCTTGTTTCTTCCCTTGAGATCCAATGGCTAATGTTCCCATGAGGGTTGGTTGTTTGGGCACCCCCAAGAACACGTATTTTGTACCAATGATCATGGGAAATAGGGAGTCAGATAATACAGCTGCTGGAATGATGCTCGTGACGTACCTGGACTTAATCTCCACCTTGGCGATTGGCAGCGTCATGGTAACAGCACTCCTCATTGCAGGCTGTATCGCAATGGTCCTCCCCTGTGAGTTGGTCTGGGCGTACCAGGCTGGCATCAATTACGGCTTCCCCGTCCAGAGGTCCTTCGTCGACCTTGACTTGTCCGGTGGCAACCTCCCTTGGAGTCACGCGGCAGGCCGCGAAGTGAGAGCTTTTTGTTTTCGATCTGCAGTCTGTTGTGTTGTGAGAGGGCGACTTGCATATCGAACACCACTTATCAGACCACTGTCGTTTCGGTTGAGAGTTGAGTGGGCTCTGTCTTCCATCTTTTTTCTTCTCTGGACTCTTCTCTGAGTGCTCTTCATAAGGTTCCACTTTCCTAGACTCCGAGTTTTTATATTTCTTTCGGTCATGTTTCTCCTGACCCTTGGTGGTTGGTATACTGGTTTCTTCCGCTTTCCCATGGACTTCCACGAATCTTTCAGCCAGCTTATTCACGGCATTAAGCCGTTCCGCCCCTTGTTCTCCTAAAAATGCCTTCAGAGGTTCAGCCATTTGTTGTCGCATCTGGTCGACTACCATGAGCTCTTCCAGATTCTCATAGTCCCTTGCGAACCCTGTCAAATCAATCCATTTTTGGAGGTATGATTTCAGCCTTAAACTGTAGGCGGCGAATAGCTATCCCGGCTCTCTTTTCGCTGATCGAAACTTCTTCCGATACGTTTGTGAGGTGATCTCATAATGTTTCAGCAAGGCGGCTTTCAACTCTTCGTAGTTATTCTCATATCCTGGTGGTAGACGGGAGTAAACCTTGTAACCGGTCCCGCGTAATCCCTGGGACAGTTTAAGACAATATTTGTCTTTATCCAGACACATAGCGACAGACATGGCCTCGAAGCGATTCAAGTACTGGTCAAATCTTTCTTTATTTTCCTCATAGACAGCTAACGGAAACTTCATGGCATGGTACCCATGTCCACTCATGTTGGTTGACCCATGAGAAGATGATCATCCTTCTGCCCCATCAGTTTCTCCCTTAGTTTGTGTCTTGAGTTCCAGTTCTCGCATGCGGTATTCATGTTCTCTTCTCTGAGCTTCTTGCCCCGCTTCTAATCTCTTGTTTGCCTGTTCAACTTCCCATCTCTTGTTTGCCTGTTGAGCTTCCCATCTCTTGGCTGCCTGTTCAACTCCTAATCTCTTGGCGGCCTGTTCAACTTCCATCTTTTTAAGCTCTAACTCGGCTATTCTATCTTCTCTGTCTGCCTGACGAATCTCTCTTTCCACCCCTGTATATACTCTGATAGTGCTTGACCCGACAAGCCCATCCCTCCTCCCCTTTCCCTCACTTCTGCCATATCTAGTTTATGAGTGGCCATAGTTTAAGAAGGTGAGTCAACAAGTTGAGTAAAGAACCCCCAAGGCAATATGACACCACACAGTACACCACAAAACAATCTCTCAACGACAAGATGAGGTTTAGGACTAAGACTTATGTAGACGTGTAAAGTGTGAACAGGTATGTAATGTGTCCTAACACCTATCCACATTCACCCTATCTGAATCTTTACTTTCCCGGCTATAATGTCACCAACATCAATTTAATTTAGCCCATATATTAATGCAATATCACCACATATACCATGGATATGCTCACATTTAAAGTCACTATATATCCGTCGGACGTGCTCTCCTTTAAAGTCACCATATATCCCGCAGACGTGCCCCCATTTAAGATCACTATATATCCCGCAGACGTGCCCCATTTGAAGTCACCAAATATCCCGGACGAGACCCCATTTAATGTCACTTGTCGTCTCTGGGTGGACAGTAGAATTAACAAGCACACTTCAACTTCCCTTTTTCCAGTGTTGGGTCTATAGCCAGACCTTCGTCTACACACCCCCTTTCTAGTCTTTTATTCACTATCTCTATCTCTATGACCACAAGACCATACCCTTCCTCACTTTCCTCCAGAACATACCCACACAACACTGTCCTCCAATAAATACTAAAATTCTTTAATGAATAAAAAGTGTCATTGGTGTATATAGTGTATATGTCAAGACGTTTGTGTTGTGTTCTATCGTGTAGGTAGATAAGATTGACAGTATTAAGAACCACATCACAGGTCTCATCACCCAACGGCCATATATTGTCACCACAGCACAGAATTGGAATACGCTCACCCAGTATAGTGTCTCTCTGAATGATGTTGATATCTTCACAATATCCTTGAACTTTTGAAATACACCGTATGTTCACCACTACGTGTTTTTTGTAGGTAATGTTTTTTCAGTGTGAAATATCCAATAACATGAACGGTATGATAGTCCAGGTAATGTCTACACATCCGATACAATTGAATGAATTATCGTCTATGTAAGGATAGATAATCCCAACACTGTCTAATATATCACCGACACTGCTTTTAGTTAATTCAAAGAATGTTCTGTTAATTAAAGCAAATGTTCTGGCATGATAGCCTTCTTCAGTGGTAATATAGTTCATGGGAACAATATGGATATTCCGTTCTAGGTTTGGTTGAAATATCTTCTGGTGTCAGTCTCTTATCATGACTGTATTTTATGATGCCGTTATTTTTAGAACTGGCAGACCGTAGTGGTAACACAAGACTCAATCTTGATGATCTTTTCTACTTCACCAGAATATGGTAACTTCCTTCTTCTCAGGATTGTAGCTATTGCTTTTTCCAGTGGAACCTGTCGAGGAGACAATACCAGGTGCTATCAACCTAACTCAGACTCATTAGAGGTGAGAGTAGGTTTAAGGCCATTACCAGTTAGTAACCTCTATCTATTCAGAGAAATGACCTCTGACATAAGACATAGGAGTACTACACATAACTTAAGACTATGTAAAAAAAGGAAAAGTCATAGGGAGGATTAGAAATTCCTGTAACCACCTATACTAGAATCTCCTAGTATAGACCTATCGTTATCTCCCCCCTTACGGCCTATCGACTAGTAAAATAGTACTATTTCTATCGAATGCACTAACACCTTACTCGACCCACTAATTTAGTTCTCAGCTAAATGCGGCCGACACATGATATTACGGTCCTACACTCTCAAATACACTATGCTCGAGTTCTACTACCTTATAACTATCCTTGGCTGAATCGGGAATACGTACGCACATCAAAACAAATGCTCATCGGTTTTATCTAACTCGGAACATTGTAAATCCCTTTACATAGTAGCTCAAGAATAAATCACCACTTTCTCTCGTGGAGGACTCGTAGCACACTGAATTAAACTGGTATATTTAGACCATTTATATTTTGGCTCTGTATGACTACACTGGCATATTCCACCAAAATACCCCCTGTCCTCTTATCCTGTCTTTTGATCTTCGTACAACAACAGCCGAAATCTTCTTTGACAAACGCGCTTTTCGGGACATCAATGATTATCCACTTGTTTCTCGTGATCATGGACATACGTTTCCGTTCTTTTAAAAGACATCTGATCGTTTTTATCGTCACTACGTCTTCGTAGTTCAAAGTATTGTGAAACTGCGTGATCGTGACTCCCGAATTCCAATTCAAAGGTTTTATGATCGTGGTTTACCGGCGGCCGTCTCACAATCAAACACGCGGTATCTACTTTGATCTCCGATCTAAGTTCTTTTGATCCTGGAGTCAATAACCTGCAATCACCTCGGGACAGAAGCGATCTCTTGTTTTTCTGATCTTAGGGTCAATAACTTTCCATCCTCGGATGATATAGGCAATTTCTGTTTTGATGTATCGTAGGGTCGTTAACCTTCCAGTATTCTGTGACATAGAAGACACTCTTAAGAGAGTTGACCGCGTCGACTCGTGCTCACAGAAGGTTCGATCCATATGATCCTCAACAATCCATGCATTAAGCTCCTAGTCAGTTTCCCAAAGATGACTCCGCACATCAAATTTTGATGGCCTGTCGGTACCCTCAAAGGTATCACCTCCCCATCAATTAGGCGATCTCACTGACACATACTAGTGCTGGTCCATGGCCCCTGTACGTTCGGTCGGTCAACTTCCGACTGGCGTAAGCGCCGGCTCACAATACAGACGGATCGTCCCATCCTGACTGTAACATTGTCTCCATATCCGCTTAGTTTCCCCAAGCTTTTGCCTCCTGGGATCTGCAGTATCGTCCTCTTTGGACCGAATCATCTTTCCCAAAACCTCTGGACTTTTGCTTCCAGGACCATCTCGGTCGATTTTGGATCTAGTCAGCCCATCTTAGGTTAGAGTCTTGGGTATCTCACGTCTTTCCTGACGTTACCCCCCCCCCCCCCCCCCCTTCTGAACAGGGTTACTAGCGAAGGTTTCACTTTTGGCCTCTCCCCGACGTGTGATTTCCCACCTCTCTTCGGCTGGAAAATTTGACCTACCTCGTACGTTCCCATAGGTCCTCCTATGTAGTACTTGGGATCTCTGATCTTCGTCTGGACCTGTAACCTTTTTCCCAATGGTTGCCATCACCATAAGATCAGAAGAGTTGACCTCGGATCTCTCCTCATTTTCCCGAAGGAGATGTCTATGGAGACTTTTCTGTTCTGCCCCTATCCGGATTTCGTAGGTGTTCTTGGACACAACCTTTATCACAGGATAAGGTCCTTGCCATCCTACTTGGAGTATATTGGTCTCTGCTGGACCCCACACTTCCACTTTGTCTCCTACCTTAAGAGCTACCTTACTCTTCGTCCGATTTTTGGGTTATGCCTTCTGGCACTCTTTGCAAGACTTGACTAACCGGCGTAAATCCCCGGTCATTCCTGGCCAGCAATAATGGCCGGAATTCTGCTGCAATGTCTCTCTGACACCCATGTGTCGATTCTCGGATATGGTGTGCCCGCTCTGAAGAATGTGAGGACGGTGGGTCTCTGGGACCACCCACTGCTCGTACAGTTTGTCTCCCCTTCCAGCTCTTCGATAGAGCAGTCGATTCCTCACAAAGTACTGCCCCCGTCTTAGTGGTTCAACACTTCTTTGCAGATTCCTGTAGCAAGGACGCAACGTTGGGTCCTTTCTCTGGGCATTATGCAATTCCCCTGGCATTGGGTTGTTGCATATTGTCTCTGTCTCTTGTTTCTTCCCTTGAGATCCAATGGCTAATGTTCCCATGAGGGTTGGTTGTTTGGGCACCCCCAAGAACACGTATTTTGTACCAATGATCATGGGAAATAGGGAGTCAGATAATACAGCTGCTGGAATGATGCTCGTGACGTACCTGGACTTAATCTCCACCTTGGCGATTGGCAGCGTCATGGTAACAGCACTCCTCATTGCAGGCTGTATCTCAATGGTCTCCCCTGTGAGTTGGTCTGGGCGTACCAGGCTGGCATCAATTACGGCTTCCCCGTCCAGAGGTCCTTCGTCGACCTTGACTTGTCCGGTGGCAACCTCCCTTGGAGTCACGCGGCAGGCCGCGAAGTGAGAGCTTTTTGTTTTCGATCTGCAGTCTGTTGTGTTGTGAGAGGGCGACTTGCATATCGAACACCACTTATCAGACCACTGTCGTTTCGGTTGAGAGTTGAGTGGGCTCTGTCTTCCATCTTTTTTTCTTCTCTGGACTCTTCTCTGAGTGCTCTTCATAAGGTTCCACTTTCCTAGACTCCGAGTTTTTATATTTCTTTCGGTCATGTTTCTCCTGACCCTTGGTGGTTGGTATACTGGTTTCTTCCGCTTTCCCATGGACTTCCACGAATCTTTCAGCCAGCTTATTCACGGCATTAAGCCGTTCCGCCCCTTGTTCTCCTAAAAATGCCTTCAGAGGTTCAGCCATTTGTTGTCGCATCTGGTCGACTACCATGAGCTCTTCCAGATTCTCATAGTCCCTCGCGAACCCTGTCAAATCAATCCATTTTTGGAGGTATGATTTCAGCCTTAAACTGTAGGCGGCGAATAGCTATCCCGGCTCTCTTTTCGCTGATCGAAACTTCTTCCGATACGTTTGTGAGGTGATCTCATAATGTTTCAGCAAGGCGGCTTTCAACTCTTCGTAGTTATTCTCATATCCTGGTGGTAGACGGGAGTAAACCTTGTAACCGGTCCCGCGTAATCCCTGGGACAGTTTAAGACAATATTTGTCTTTATCCAGACACATAGCGACAGACATGGCCTCGAAGCGATTCAAGTACTGGTCAAATCTTTCTTTATTTTCCTCATAGACAGCTAACGGAAACTTCATGGCATGGTACCCATGTCCACTCATGTTGGTTGACCCATGAGAAGATGATCCTCCTTCTGCCCCATCAGTTTCTCCCTTAGTTTGTGTCTTGAGTTCCAGTTCTCGCATGCGGTATTCATGTTCTCTTCTCTGAGCTTCTTGCCCCGCTTCTAATCTCTTGTTTGCCTGTTCAACTTCCCATCTCTTGTTTGCCTGTTGAGCTTCCCATCTCTTGGCTGCCTGTTCAACTCCTAATCTCTTGGCGGCCTGTTCAACTTCCATCTTTTTAAGCTCTAACTCGGCTATTCTATCTTCTCTGTCTGCCTGACGAATCTCTCTTTCCACCCCCTGTATATACTCTGATAGTGCTTGACCCGACAAGCCCATCCCTCCTCCCCTTTCCCTCACTTCTGCCATATCTAGTTTATGAGTGGCCATAGTTTAAGAAGGTGAGTCAACAAGTTGAGTAAAGAACCCCCAAGGCAATATGACACCACACAGTACACCACAAAACAATCTCTCAACGACAAGATGAGGTTTAGGACTAAGACTTATGTAGACGTGTAAAGTGTGAACAGGTATGTAATGTGTCCTAACACCTATCCACATTCACCCTATCTGAATCTTTACTTTCCCGGCTATAATGTCACCAACATCAATTTAATTTAGCCCATATATTAATGCAATATCACCACATATACCATGGATATGCTCACATTTAAAGTCACTATATATCCGTCGGACGTGCTCTCCTTTAAAGTCACCATATATCCCGCAGACGTGCCCCCATTTAAGATCACTATATATCCCGCAGACGTGCCCCATTTGAAGTCACCAAATATCCCGGACGAGACCCCATTTAATGTCACTTGTCGTCTCTGGGTGGACAGTAGAATTAACAAGCACACTTCAACTTCCCTTTTTCCAGTGTTGGGTCTATAGCCAGACCTTCGTCTACACACCCCCTTTCTAGTCTTTTATTCACTATCTCTATCTCTATGACCACAAGACCATACCCTTCCTCACTTTCCTCCAGAACATACCCACACAACACTGTCCTCCAATAAATACTAAAATTCTTTAATGAATAAAAAGTGTCATTGGTGTATATAGTGTATATGTCAAGACGTTTGTGTTGTGTTCTATCGTGTAGGTAGATAAGATTGACAGTATTAAGAACCACATCACAGGTCTCATCACCCAACGGCCATATATTGTCACCACAGCACAGAATTGGAATACGCTCACCCAGTATAGTGTCTCTCTGAATGATGTTGATATCTTCACAATATCCTTGAACTTTTGAAATACACCGTATGTTCACCACTACGTGTTTTTTGTAGGTAATGTTTTTTCAGTGTGAAATATCCAATAACATGAACGGTATGATAGTCCAGGTAATGTCTACACATCCGATACAATTGAATGAATTATCGTCTATGTAAGGATAGATAATCCCAACACTGTCTAATATATCACCGACACTGCTTTTAGTTAATTCAAAGAATGTTCTGTTAATTAAAGCAAATGTTCTGGCATGATAGCCTTCTTCAGTGGTAATATAGTTCATGGGAACAATATGGATATTCCGTTCTAGGTTTGGTTGAAATATCTTCTGGTGTCAGTCTCTTATCATGACTGTATTTTATGATGCCGTTATTTTTAGAACTGGCAGACCGTAGTGGTAACACAAGACTCAATCTTGATGATCTTTTCTACTTCACCAGAATATGGTAACTTCCTTCTTCTCAGGATTGTAGCTATTGCTTTTTCCAGTGGAACCTGTCGAGGAGACAATACCAGGTGCTATCAACCTAACTCAGACTCATTAGAGGTGAGAGTAGGTTTAAGGCCATTACCAGTTAGTAACCTCTATCTATTCAGAGAAATGACCTCTGACATAAGACATAGGAGTACTACACATAACTTAAGACTATGTAAAAAAAGGAAAAGTCATAGGGAGGATTAGAAATTCCTGTAACCACCTATACTAGAATCTCCTAGTATAGACCTATCGTTATCTCCCCCCTTACGGCCTATCGACTAGTAAAATAGTACTATTTCTATCGAATGCACTAACACCTTACTCGACCCACTAATTTAGTTCTCAGCTAAATGCGGCCGACACATGATATTACGGTCCTACACTCTCAAATACACTATGCTCGAGTTCTACTACCTTATAACTATCCTTGGCTGAATCGGGAATACGTACGCACATCAAAACAAATGCTCATCGGTTTTATCTAACTCGGAACATTGTAAATCCCTTTACATAGTAGCTCAAGAATAAATCACCACTTTCTCTCGTGGAGGACTCGTAGCACACTGAATTAAACTGGTATATTTAGACCATTTATATTTTGGCTCTGTATGACTACACTGGCATATTCCACCAAAATACCCCCTGTCCTCTTATCCTGTCTTTTGATCTTCGTACAACAACAGCCGAAATCTTCTTTGACAAACGCGCTTTTCGGGACATCAATGATTATCCACTCGTTTCTCGTGATCATGGACATACGTTTCCGTTCTTTTAAAAGACATCTGATCGTTTTTATCGTCACTACGTCTTCGTAGTTCAAAGTATTGTGAAACTGCGTGATCGTGACTCCCGAATTCCAATTCAAAGGTTTTATGATCGTGGTTTACCGGCGGCCGTCTCACAATCAAACACGCGGTATCTACTTTGATCTCCGATCTAAGTTCTTTTGATCCTGGAGTCAATAACCTGCAATCACCTCGGGACAGAAGCGATCTCTTGTTTTTCTGATCTTAGGGTCAATAACTTTCCATCCTCGGATGATATAGGCAATTTCTGTTTTGATGTATCGTAGGGTCGTTAACCTTCCAGTATTCTGTGACATAGAAGACACTCTTAAGAGAGTTGACCGCGTCGACTCGTGCTCACAGAAGGTTCGATCCATATGATCCTCAACAATCCATGCATTAAGCTCCTAGTCAGTTTCCCAAAGATGACTCCGCACATCAAATTTTGATGGCCTGTCGGTACCCTCAAAGGTATCACCTCCCCATCAATTAGGCGATCTCACTGACACATACTAGTGCTGGTCCATGGCCCCTGTACGTTCGGTCGGTCAACTTCCGACTGGCGTAAGCGCCGGCTCACAATACAGACGGATCGTCCCATCCTGACTGTAACATTGTCTCCATATCCGCTTAGTTTCCCCAAGCTTTTGCCTCCTGGGATCTGCAGTATCGTCCTCTTTGGACCGAATCATCTTTCCCAAAACCTCTGGACTTTTGCTTCCAGGACCATCTCGGTCGATTTTGGATCTAGTCAGCCCATCTTAGGTTAGAGTCTTGGGTATCTCACGTCTTTCCTGACGTTACCCCCCCCCCCCCCCTTCTGAACAGGGTTACTAGCGAAGGTTTCATTTTTGGCCTCTCCCCGACGTGTGATTTCCCACCTCTCTTCGGCTGGAAAATTTGACCTACCTCGTACGTTCCCATAGGTCCTCCTATGTAGTACTTGGGATCTCTGATCTTCGTCTGGACCTGTAACCTTTTTCCCAATGGTTGCCATCACCATAAGATCAGAAGAGTTGACCTCGGATCTCTCCTCATTTTCCCGAAGGAGATGTCTATGGAGACTTTTCTGTTCTGCCCCTATCCGGATTTCGTAGGTGTTCTTGGACACAACCTTTATCACAGGATAAGGTCCTTGCCATCCTACTTGGAGTATATTGGTCTCTGCTGGACCCCACACTTCCACTTTGTCTCCTACCTTAAGAGCTACCTTACTCTTCGTCCGATTTTTGGGTTATGCCTTCTGGCACTCTTTGCAAGACTTGACTAACCGGCGTAAATCCCCGGTCATTCCTGGCCAGCAATAATGGCCGGAATTCTGCTGCAATGTCTCTCTGACACCCATGTGTCGATTCTCGGATATGGTGTGCCCGCTCTGAAGAATGTGAGGACGGTGGGTCTCTGGGACCACCCACTGCTCGTACAGTTTGTCTCCCCTTCCAGCTCTTCGATAGAGCAGTCGATTCCTCACAAAGTACTGCCCCCGTCTTAGTGGTTCAACACTTCTTTGCAGATTCCTGTAGCAAGGACGCAACGTTGGGTCCTTTCTCTGGGCATTATGCAATTCCCCTGGCATTGGGTTGTTGCATATTGTCTCTGTCTCTTGTTTCTTCCCTTGAGATCCAATGGCTAATGTTCCCATGAGGGTTGGTTGTTTGGGCACCCCCAAGAACACGTATTTTGTACCAATGATCATGGGAAATAGGGAGTCAGATAATACAGCTGCTGGAATGATGCTCGTGACGTACCTGGACTTAATCTCCACCTTGGCGATTGGCAGCGTCATGGTAACAGCACTCCTCATTGCAGGCTGTATCTCAATGGTCTCCCCTGTGAGTTGGTCTGGGCGTACCAGGCTGGCATCAATTACGGCTTCCCCGTCCAGAGGTCCTTCGTCGACCTTGACTTGTCCGGTGGCAACCTCCCTTGGAGTCACGCGGCAGGCCGCGAAGTGAGAGCTTTTTGTTTTCGATCTGCAGTCTGTTGTGTTGTGAGAGGGCGACTTGCATATCGAACACCACTTATCAGACCACTGTCGTTTCGGTTGAGAGTTGAGTGGGCTCTGTCTTCCATCTTTTTTTCTTCTCTGGACTCTTCTCTGAGTGCTCTTCATAAGGTTCCACTTTCCTAGACTCCGAGTTTTTATATTTCTTTCGGTCATGTTTCTCCTGACCCTTGGTGGTTGGTATACTGGTTTCTTCCGCTTTCCCATGGACTTCCACGAATCTTTCAGCCAGCTTATTCACGGCATTAAGCCGTTCCGCCCCTTGTTCTCCTAAAAATGCCTTCAGAGGTTCAGCCATTTGTTGTCGCATCTGGTCGACTACCATGAGCTCTTCCAGATTCTCATAGTCCCTCGCGAACCCTGTCAAATCAATCCATTTTTGGAGGTATGATTTCAGCCTTAAACTGTAGGCGGCGAATAGCTATCCCGGCTCTCTTTTCGCTGATCGAAACTTCTTCCGATACGTTTGTGAGGTGATCTCATAATGTTTCAGCAAGGCGGCTTTCAACTCTTCGTAGTTATTCTCATATCCTGGTGGTAGACGGGAGTAAACCTTGTAACCGGTCCCGCGTAATCCCTGGGACAGTTTAAGACAATATTTGTCTTTATCCAGACACATAGCGACAGACATGGCCTCGAAGCGATTCAAGTACTGGTCAAATCTTTCTTTATTTTCCTCATAGACAGCTAACGGAAACTTCATGGCATGGTACCCATGTCCACTCATGTTGGTTGACCCATGAGAAGATGATCCTCCTTCTGCCCCATCAGTTTCTCCCTTAGTTTGTGTCTTGAGTTCCAATTCTCGCATGCGGTATTCATGTTCTCTTCTCTGAGCTTCTTGCCCCGCTTCTAATCTCTTGTTTGCCTGTTCAACTTCCCATCTCTTGTTTGCCTGTTGAGCTTCCCATCTCTTGGCTGCCTGTTCAACTCCTAATCTCTTGGCGGCCTGTTCAACTTCCATCTTTTTAAGCTCTAACTCGGCTATTCTATCTTCTCTGTCTGCCTGACGAATCTCTCTTTCCACCCCCTGTATATACTCTGATAGTGCTTGACCCGACAAGCCCATCCCTCCTCCCCTTTCCCTCACTTCTGCCATATCTAGTTTATGAGTGGCCATAGTTTAAGAAGGTGAGTCAACAAGTTGAGTAAAGAACCCCCAAGGCAATATGACACCACACAGTACACCACAAAACAATCTCTCAACGACAAGATGAGGTTTAGGACTAAGACTTATGTAGACGTGTAAAGTGTGAACAGGTATGTAATGTGTCCTAACACCTATCCACATTCACCCTATCTGAATCTTTACTTTCCCGGCTATAATGTCACCAACATCAATTTAATTTAGCCCATATATTAATGCAATATCACCACATATACCATGGATATGCTCACATTTAAAGTCACTATATATCCGTCGGACGTGCTCTCCTTTAAAGTCACCATATATCCCGCAGACGTGCCCCCATTTAAGATCACTATATATCCCGCAGACGTGCCCCATTTGAAGTCACCAAATATCCCGGACGAGACCCCATTTAATGTCACTTGTCGTCTCTGGGTGGACAGTAGAATTAACAAGCACACTTCAACTTCCCTTTTTCCAGTGTTGGGTCTATAGCCAGACCTTCGTCTACACACCCCCTTTCTAGTCTTTTATTCACTATCTCTATCTCTATGACCACAAGACCATACCCTTCCTCACTTTCCTCCAGAACATACCCACACAACACTGTCCTCCAATAAATACTAAAATTCTTTAATGAATAAAAAGTGTCATTGGTGTATATAGTGTATATGTCAAGACGTTTGTGTTGTGTTCTATCGTGTAGGTAGATAAGATTGACAGTATAAGAACCACATCACAGGTCTCATCACCCAACGGCCATATATTGTCACCACAGCACAGAATTGGAATACGCTCACCCAGTATAGTGTCTCTCTGAATGATGTTGATATCTTCACAATATCCTTGAACTTTTGAAATACACCGTATGTTCACCACTACGTGTTTTTTGTAGGTAATGTTTTTTCAGTGTGAAATATCCAATAACATGAACGGTATGATAGTCCAGGTAATGTCTACACATCCGATACAATTGAATGAATTATCGTCTATGTAAGGATAGATAATCCCAACACTGTCTAATATATCACCGACACTGCTTTTAGTTAATTCAAAGAATGTTCTGTTAATTAAAGCAAATGTTCTGGCATGATAGCCTTCTTCAGTGGTAATATAGTTCATGGGAACAATATGGATATTCCGTTCTAGGTTTGGTTGAAATATCTTCTGGTGTCAGTCTCTTATCATGACTGTATTTTATGATGCCGTTATTTTTAGAACTGGCAGACCGTAGTGGTAACACAAGACTCAATCTTGATGATCTTTTCTACTTCACCAGAATATGGTAACTTCCTTCTTCTCAGGATTGTAGCTATTGCTTTTTCCAGTGGAACCTGTCGAGGAGACAATACCAGGTGCTATCAACCTAACTCAGACTCATTAGAGGTGAGAGTAGGTTTAAGGCCATTACCAGTTAGTAACCTCTATCTATTCAGAGAAATGACCTCTGACATAAGACATAGGAGTACTACACATAACTTAAGACTATGTAAAAAAAGGAAAAGTCATAGGGAGGATTAGAAATTCCTGTAACCACCTATACTAGAATCTCCTAGTATAGACCTATCGTTATCTCCCCCCTTACGGCCTATCGACTAGTAAAATAGTACTATTTCTATCGAATGCACTAACACCTTACTCGACCCACTAATTTAGTTCTCAGCTAAATGCGGCCGACACATGATATTACGGTCCTACACTCTCAAATACACTATGCTCGAGTTCTACTACCTTATAACTATCCTTGGCTGAATCGGGAATACGTATGCACATCAAAACAAATGATCATCGGTTTTATCTAACTCGGAACATTGTAAATCCCTGTCCATAATAGCGCAAGAATAAATCACCACTTTCTCTCGTGGAAGACTCGTAGCACACTGAATTAAACTGGTATATTTAGACCATTTATATTTTGGCTCTGTATGACTATACTGGTATATTCCACCAAATATCCCCCTGTCCTCTTATCCTGTCTTTTGATCTTCATACAACAACAGCCGAAATATTCTTTGATTAACGAGCTTTTCGGGACATCAATGATTATCCACTCTTTTCTCGTGATCATGGACATAAGTTTCCGTTACTTCAAAAGACATCTGATCGTTTTTATCGTCACTACGTTTTCGTTGTTCAAAGTGTTGTGAAACTGCGTGATCGTGACTCCCGCCTTCCAATTCAAAGGTTTTATGATCGTGGTTTACCGGCGCCCGTCTCACAATCAAACACACGGTATTTGTTTTGATCTCCGATCTAAGTTCTTTTGCTCCTGGAGTCAATAACCTGTAATCACCTCGGGACAGAAGCGATCTCTTGTTTTTCTGATCTTAGGGTAATTAACTTTCCATCCTCGGGTGATATAGGCAATTTATGTTTTGATGTATCGTAGGGTCGTTAACCTTCCAGTATTCTGTGACATGTCCCAAGAAAAAACAATGTTATTACAAACAACACAACAACCACTAATTGGTTCTACATCTTTGACCCACTTTAAAACACTAAAGCAAACAATTTTCTAAGTTCAGAAAAACCAAACATAAAAACCTATAGTTTCTGACACCATGTACAATTCTCATATTTAAAAATATTAATGAGATGGTGTCAGAATATTCAACAAAAGCAACAACCACTATTTGGTTATACCTTTCATTGAAAAAAAGCTACTGACCTTATACATCCATGGCATGAAAAAACACCACAAATAAAGCACCATTAGTACTAATAATTAAACTAATTAGTTAATTATAGTCCTTTATCCTTTGGTGTTGCTGTCGGTTATTCTTCTCCAGTGCGAAGCAGATAATGTCAATATTTCTCCGGGACAGAAATAAATGTATTCACAGTCATGTTTTACTCATATTATGTCTACTGATGTTGGCTGGTTAATATGTATAATCCATATTCGGAAATAAATTTATCACATATCCCCTCCATGGGGCTGAATTCAAGAATGCTTTTTTGCAAGTGGCTCGGTGCCATTGTAAAATTGAGGCCTTAGGTTGGTCATACCTTCAGGAGATGCATCTTGAGTTTTATCACCATATCCGATGAAAAGGATGACAGCCTTTCAGCTTCTCGGCTTCTAATATCCGAATCACAATTATGTTCACAAAGAGTTTTCACCCACCTAGTCTTAGTCTATAACCTATTCCACACTTGATGATGGCATTTGGCTGACATGGGACCAGCAAAGAGTTGATTGAGTCTTTCCGTTTTCAGTGTAGGACATGTAATGTTGAGAGTAATTCTTTCCTTTCATCTATAACTATGTCCAGGATTGGTCTGCTGGACGCAAGGAACTGACGATTATTAATTCCAACACACAAACTGGGTGTCGCAAAACAATTAGATGATTCGTGTTGTTGCATGCGTAGAGGCAATTACTCAGCTAGCTTCTTTCGTATAGCCTTTCTGATGGTGTTTCTGTTCTGAGATCTCGAGTGGATCTGGCTTCTTTCAGGTTGTTGCAGATTTGGCACCTTGAGGTAATCTGGTTTCTCAGTTGTGTTCAGTTTATATTAAGTTGGTATTCAGTTTGTACCTTGATTGTACTTGCTTATGTTGTTTCAGTGTCTATTCCCATTTGGTGGTCTATTGTCTTGAACCTTATGTTGACTTTTGCTGCTGTGTGACTTTCGTTGACGGAGAATACTTATGAGTATCCTTTGAACTTGGGAGTCCAACAGACAGTTGTGGGTTCTCACTGCTGTTAGTTTTATTAAATTTGTAGGACTGTCCCATAGTCTCACTGATTTCGCTGATTGATGATGCTACCGGCGGTGCTTCTCAGAAGTAAAGCAGACGATACACTGTTGTCAGTTACTCTGTAGATCTTTATTTTTATAGATTTCTAGATACTGAAGTCCGTCCTGGATATTCCTACTGTAGTAGGACTTCATCAATAACGTTGTCAGTCGTCTTAGAAATTGTCTTTTGCTGGCTATGGCAGCTAATGAGTACAGCAGTCAACATGTAGATGTTAGGTCCAGACGATGTTAAGGACAGGCTGCCCTGTTATCACTTTCTGGCTTTTGACCCAGGATCCAGTTTTTAGTGATACAGTCCAAACAAAAATCACCACTTCCTTCTCTTCTGGAACAATTGCTCCAGAGAATGATATATTTTCGGGCTAAAATGTCATTCCCCGCGCAGGGGAATGCTGTTGGGTGCGTCTCCTTTGTTCGCTTAACACAAAAATGGTTTTCTAATCCCTTTGTTTTAAAATCAAGCGCCGGTCGGCCAGGTACGTGGCCAATCCCCAGTGTCAAGAGGTACCGTTAGTCTCTCCCTAAGATATGAGTTCATGCGCTATAATGCAGCGACGTTCACCTCAAGATCTGTGTGGCTCTGGGGTATGATCTCTGTGAAGCTGAATGGCATGCGCCGACATGACTGCACACACACGTACAGGACAGCATAACTATTTGAACTCCAGAAACGACTCAACGAACATGCTGGTGGAGTTAACTGCGATGTAATTTACCACAGATGATATCGGATGACGGCTATGAGCGTGTGTGCCGATCCAGGCTTGAGTCTTTTTCGCACAACATTCACTCCCGCTCCTCAATCATGCATCAGCTCCCTAGACAAGTGAGAGTGTTGGGCACAGAGCTTGCCGCCTGCTACCCTGGTGAAGCTAATCAATTACAACTGCCTACCTTCAACCGGAGCTCACCCTCATCGAGCACCAACGGCCAATGTCGCCGGCCTGCCCATAACTGGAACCATGCATAACATTGTGAGAGTAATATATATATATTCAGGTAATCGTTGTGTCAGTGAAACTGAGTGTAGCAACTGTCAACCGCTGGCTGTAGACAATAGCGATTCCATGCGGAGACTGGTGACTTATGAAACAGTAACGGCTTGTAGTCTGTGAGTGTAGGTGAAGGACATCCCACCGCTGTGTTAGCTGGCTCACAACCGCCTAACTTACAGTTAAGTTGTCAGGCTACGTATTACAATGACGTTTATTATGTTTATTATAAGTGCCACCACGTGCGACGTTTGTGACATTCTATTAATAACTCTTGATGCGCTAACTCATCAAATTAATTCTATGCTACTGTCATTTGCTATATGACACCCAGGCCCACATTTTAAACTAAGGCCAAATAAATTTGGCTGCCTTACGGGCTAGTTTAGCTCTGTTTTCTTCCCCAAAATGTAAAGTGCTTAAACAGTAACTACTACTAGGGATTTATCTTTTTAAAGCGTCAATCAAAGGTAATTGTAAGGACGTGTTAATATATGGCAATAGCGTTGATATGTTATATTATAACTAACTCTTAATCCTGTTCTATCTTTTTTCTTTTTTCTTTTTTTTTCCCGCGTTTCCATCCTGTTTCAGGATAATGCGGTCAACACCAGCATCTTTCAGCTGTATGTTGATTCCTAGGCTAGATTACGCTCATCAGCACGCCACGACTTTCTGAGCGACCGGCTCCATACTCTCATAAGTCACTTTTGCGATTCGAACCACTGCTAATTCTCGTCGAGTCACGTGACGAGAGTATTCGGGGTTAGCGGAGAAAGCTGCTAACCTCTCGGCCATGGAGCAGGCTCTGTTCTATCTTTGATCTACTTAATTTGCATTTCGTTACAGATGGGAGAAAGGGTATCTCAGCCGTGCCCATCTAGTTCTTCCTCTCATTCATCTCCTCTTTCTACTCCGTATTCATCTTCATAGTTCTTGTATCCTTCATTTTCTACTCTTGCTCCTTCTTCTTCTGCATCTTCTTCTTTTCCTTCTTCATCCTCGTATTTATTTGACTTCTTCATCTCCTTCGTCAAATGGAGAACCAGACATAATATAACAAGCATTTAAGTACTTTTCAAGACTGTAATATTACTGTTAGGACATATAACCACACAAAACAACAAATTTAATGACAACAACAGATTGAGTTTGATAAAACTGGGCGTATCACTTGTATACAGTAGTGTGTCTCTTAATACAAACAATGAACTAGGAAGTAAGCCCAATCAGGAAGATATAACTAATGGACAAAAACAAGGAAACAATGCAGACAATTCACTTTCAAGTGCTTCTTTTTCCTCACTTGACATCTGTGGATTATATATAAGCGCTCAGCCACTGTGCACATATTCGACATTGGGCTGTTCAAGACAATCCCTCCTGATTTAAAATGGCTTGGATTTCATTCTGGTGGACACCCTTTTCTTTGTTTTTGTTGTTGACAACCAGCCAGTGTAAGTATAATTTGTGAATGCGTGTGATTTATCTAAGGAAAGGAAGCTCTCGGGAACCACAAGGTTAGTCGTTAGTCGCAGTTTCAACTTCACGGCAAGGATCACCCCCATAACGCTCTTCCCCTGCCACTAAATGTCACACACACAATAGGTTGGAGTACAAATGGAGTCTGATTGTAAATTTGACCTGAGCTCCAAGGTCGACCTAGCCTATAATGGACACCAATGTTTTGGGAATTGAAGGCTGGGGTGTATATGGTCAGTGCTGGATTTCCTTGGTCTAAGCCAGCCCGTTCAAGCCTTAGATGTCTGTCAGTGGCATCTCTTAATCTATCTATAATGATTATGCACAGAATTTCTCCAAGAACGGACAATACAATTACTCATCTATTTTGTTTGCAATCCTGCAGGACCCATTCCTTTAACAGCCTCATCATTTATCTCAAGTGGCCAGTTATTTCTTCAATCTCCCAGAAGGGAGATAAATAATACTTTCTCCTGAAGTTTCCCTCCAGGGTCTGTGATGTCATGGCGCCATCACATTGTATAGGCCTGTGGAATACTTTTCAAATTTGCCAAAACATAGAAGGCATCGAGCCCTCATCAGACCACGTACATTTTCAGTTCCATATCAACTTTTGTAACACGCCCACATATTTTCTATAGATCTATAATATGCTCACACCGTCTCTTAATTCAGTTGTATTGTTGGAGCGAGGTGTCCCATCAATATATTTTATCAGTACGCCAGGTTATTTAGATTTTTCGACTACTTTCTGTGTGGTGGTGCATACCTTCTAGGTTTCCTCTTGCTGTTGCTACTTTTGTCTCGCTTACTCATCGTCTCCACAGTCTCCACCTAGCATGTCAAAGAGGAAACCGATAAACAATGTTTCGGTGCCCTCGATGCCTGCTTCCAATGTAGGCACTTCCAGTAGCTCTCATAGCAGTGGTCCCTCATTGGACGGTAATCCACACTCTTATCAGTGGAATTGTCAACTTCAACAGCTAATGCAATACAATCCTGCAGCTCTGCACCAAGCTTTAATGATGTCACTCCATCACAGACATTTTTCTATCCCCACTAATAGTCGTAACTACCACTAAATAAAGTTTCAAAACCTCTGAAATCTTTCTACCACAAGCGACATCATCTGTTCATTGTGTAATGTTCGCCAACCACGATCAGTGGCTAAACAAAGATGGTCTACATATAGGCCATCTCAACATCTATCATTTGCTCAATAAATTACCTGAGCTTTCAGTAATACTGTGCAAACAGTTCCATGTGTTTGGAATCACAGAAAGTCGTCTTAACGACAAAATAACCGACTCTGAAATCTCTCTTAAGGGGTTTAAAGTAATTCGAAGAGACGCAAATCAAAAATTAGAGACAGGTATTGCTGTATACATTTCAAATTCTCTCAACTGTTCCCGTAGAAGTGATCTCGAGATTGAAGAGATAGAATGTGTTTGGTTAGAGGTGAAGCCAGTCAGCCAGCAACCGTTTCTCATTGGATACCTATATCGAAATCCCTGTGCTGGTATAGGTTGGTATGACTGTTTTCACTACAATGATGGATAGGGTGTTTACAGCAGGTAGAGAAGTCATGATATTAGGTGACTTTAACATAGATATTACTAAATCCAACCAGACATGGGAAGATATCATTATATCTCACAATTTCAAACAACTAATAAATCGTCCCACAAGAGTTACAGACACCTCCTCAACTATAATTGATCATATATATGTTACTTGTCCAGTTAATATTACCGAATGTTCTGTTCCTGTTAGTGCAGTTAGTGACCATTACCCAATATGTTGTACATGGTCGAAAAATTGGGTTTCAAAACTCCTAAAAATAAACATTTAAGCATCAAATTTAGAAACTTTAAAGCTCTCAACCAAAATTTATTTTTAGACGACCTTAAAAATGCAGCCCTTGAACATGTTTACCAACTTCCTGATCCGGATGATGCACTAGCTTACTGGACAAAGGCAGTATACAATGTATTTGATAAACATGTGCGAGTCAAAGAAGTTCGAGTCAAGAATCAACATAAGTCCCCGTGGGTCACTAGCGAAGTTCTCGAAATCATGAGAGAACGAGATACAGCACACAAAAATAAAGATTTTATCAATTACCGCAGACTAAGAAATAAAGTTAAATATGAAATTCGTAGGATAAAGAAAGATCATTTCAAAAATTTAATTGTAGATAAATCAAATAATACAAATATATGGAAGGCTATTAACTCGCTAACCAACAAGAAACACACTTCAGAGTCAGCAATACCAAACTCTATAACATGCGAGGATTTCAGTTACTTCTTTCAATCAGAAATAGAGAATCTAAAGTCCTCAATATCAGACTCAGTATGTAATTTAAGTTCACTGTCATCATTCTTTGAAGGGAAGTGCTCTAGAAATATTCCCTCTGAGATTCCCTTGATGTCTGCTGCAGAAGTATATAAATATCTCTCAAATCTCAAAGCAACAAATTCAGAAGGCCTAGATGGTATCAGTAATAGAATTCTTCGGTGTGCTGCACCTATTATTAGTGAGTCCTTAACGTTCATATATAACCAGTGCCTATCCAAAAACTACTTTCCATCTGCCTTTAAAGTTGCTAAAGTGTATCCTCTACTTAAAAATGGCACAACTGATATTAGCGTCTTGGGTAATTATAGACCTATTTCCTTACTATCGACGCTATCAAAGCCATTAGAAAAACACATGCATAAAATAACACTACATCATTTAATTAACAACGATCTAATAATTGACAGTCAATCTGGGATTCGACCTAAATATTCTTGCCATAGTGCCCTTACAAAAATGACCGATAACTGGCATCTTTGTATCAACAATGGCAACATTTGTGGAGCAGTATTTGTAGACTTTAAAAAGGCCTTTGATATGGTAGATCATGAGATTTTAATTAGAAAATTAAAACACATGAAGACTAGCACCAATATGGTGAACCTAATTACGTCATTTTTATCAGACAGACAACAAATAGTGTCCTTCAATAACTGTCTATCAAGACCCACACAACTTAATTTTGGGGTGCCTCAGGGCTCAATACTATGTCTGCTGCTTTTTGCAGTGTATATTAACGATCTTCCTTTATACCTCAATACTTCGTGTGATCTATTTGCGGATGACTGCACTATTTACACAAGTCAAGAGAGCCTTTGTGACTTAGAGAGCTCTTTACAAAACGATCTTGACAACCTTAGTAGATGGAGCAATGAAAATCGCATGTTAATTAACATCGACAAAACTAAATCCATGCTAATAACGACCAGACAAAAACTACAGACGCTAGCCATAACTGGGACACCGCTCGAGCTCCACGTGGACACGTTACCTATAATTAATGTAAATGAACATAAAACATTAGGTCTTTTAATTGACAGACATTTAAACTGGAGCCCTCATGTTCACACCCTTACCAAGAGAATAGCACAAAAAGTTTACCAACTTGCTAAAATTCAACACTTTTTGGATGAAAGCACACGTAAAATATTCTATGCATCCTATATCCAATCACCTATCGATTATTGTTCCACAGTCTGGGATGGCTGCCCTAAATCTAATATGAAACGATTGTGTTCGCTTCAAAACCGCGCTATACGTCTAGTTTCTAGCATAAAGCACGTTGAAAGTAATAAATTATACAGCCATCTAAGACTTCTACCACTTCAAAAGCGCTTCCTTTTTAACAAAGCCAAATTAGTGAATAAAATTATATCTGAAAATACGCCAGAGTATCTTCTACCGTTAATTCAATCTAATGCAATGAACAGTAAGCGCTTAAATTTATTACAGCTTCCTAAGCCTAGATTGGACTTATACAAAACTTGTTTCGCATATTCTGGTGCTCACTTGTGGAATAGCCTTCAACCAGAAATGAAAACACCAATGAGTCCCTACACATTCAACCGAAAACTCTTTCAATACTTACTTCATAC